>JASKDV010127075.1:0-14205 GCA_032466395.1 Aegires albopunctatus | reverse complement strand
CAAAAAACAACAACGTAGGCCTATCCCCCAATCAATGCACTTGACGATAACAAATCATCTATCGAAGCATGACATGAATTCTTTCTTTAATTGCCTTCAGACGCTTGTCACTGTCTCTTACATTCTCTCTATTGGGTCATTCATCAGCACCATATGGAATGGGAGAGACAGCATTTTGCGTAACTGTGTGACCATCCGTGTAGCTTTCCACACGTGGGTGGTGTTCGTCCTTTGTTCTCTTACTTATGGTGGTGCATGGCATTTAATTAAGCCTATGGTACGACCAAGGTGTGATTAGATCTAGCTCTGTCATAAAGAAATCTGATAGACTCAGCAGAGATTGCCTCTTCTTTCAACACATTAGAGAGACTTGTGGTTTGATATAGTATACAAAGGGATGGCATTAACCGTGTTAGTATTTCTAGTTTACAATCAAATGAGTTTCAATGTTTGAGATTTAATAAAATTGTATCATTGCTTTGCCCGATAGACCGGGTTATAAAGCGAAGTTTTCGTCTGAGGGTCGGGTAATAAGAGGCGTGTTTTTGATTGGAAAATGTTCTGTTTCATTAAAATGGCGGGTTATTAGACGAAGTGGGCTAATATAAGGTGGGTTATAAGCCGAAGACTACTGTATACCATGATTATCAACTGCAGAAAATCTAGCGCTTATACACATTGTGAACCCTGAATAGAACATATTTACAGTTTATTTACAAGTTAATAGAGATGAATTACATTTCTAGCAGAGGTGTATGTTGGGAGTTCAAATGTTTTCTGTGGCGCTTTCGCCCCCTCCCCCACCCCCTATTATGAAAATAAAGCTTAAGGAAGCAACAATTCTAGCAAATGCAACCACTTTATATTTGCCATCATCGGCTACACATGACTTCTTGATTCTTGTCAATCTCTACAATATATGAAACGCATTAAAGCCTAAAATCAAAAAAAATTAGAATATGAATAATCGGGAAATTATAATTAATATTATTTACACACATTAACTTTGTTTGTAGACCTGTCTAGCGCTGTGTAAAATTACAAGAAAGTTGACCATGATTACAAAATTACGAACTGCTGGGGAAAATTAAGAATGTTCATGAAAGCACAGCTAGGCCTAAAGAATACCTAAGACCCATGATAAAATATAAAGCACAAAAAACTTATTGCCCAGTACCATAAGCCTCATTAAGTGTAGCATTATGCCACCTAAAATCATATAACTTAAACAATAAATTTTTTTTATTGATTTTTCTTTTCTTTCCTTGGTCATTGTGATACGATTCTAGTATTGTAATTACTATGACGTGTCTATGAGAGAGAAAAAGACAGACGGACGTTAGCCTTCAGTGTTCTATGATTTTGTCCCTGAGTGAGCGTGTTTGCGTGTTTGTGCGCACACTTTTGGGTAATTGAATCCATGAGTTTTAATGAGTATGTATTGTTTACATAACATGACAAGACTCTAGCTTTATGAAGAACCTTGAAATAAGATAATTAAAGTATATGTTGTGAAAATGGATCATCTTCAATGAGCGACTAATGAAAATATTATTCAGAGATATTTGGTATCCTATGGTATGAGCCTGGACTTTATATAACGATTGAGAAAAATCGATATTTCTTAATGGAGTGTATGATATTTACACAATAACTAAAAGGAAGAGTAGAGCTACAAGAGGAATTACGAAAGTTGATGGTTGGATTGGCAGTTTTTATGTAATTTGATATTCAGTCACAAACAATTAGATAAAATTTGAAAATCATCACCAACATTTGATATAAGAATATCTCCGAAACCACAAAAGATAGAAAGATAAAACTTTCACAAAATAAAAGATCTGATGGCGATTGCTTGGATGCAAAAAGTTTGGTTAAAATAGTTGCTAAAGTGCTAGAGATATAAAAAGGTAAATTGGGGTAATATTTCCATTAAACTTCGCCAACACAATCCGATATCACGTGGGTGCAGCTGACTCCAGTTAACCAGCATGGGGGTGACTAGGTCATGGCTTCGTGTGTTCTCATCCAAGACATAACATTTTTCTGCGATGCCGTGAATAGCGCTAATGAACTGTCAAGTCTAGTTGTGCTAGCACAACAAGGAATTTTCAGGAAGAACTGGGCATCTATGAGGCGTCGGTGTCGCATATCAACTAAAATGTTGTGTTGTCGAAGGAAATCGGCGCCGAGTAGAGTGAGTTTTACATCAGTGATGACCAGTCGTGTTTTGTAAGAGTGTCGGCCAAAACAAAGGTGAAAAGTGACAGAGCCATAGGTCGCTATGGAGGTCCCGTTTGCAGCTTGAAGTCAGCGTGCATGTTTTCCTGCTTGTCTGTCAACTTTGGAGGCGGTTAGAACTGAAACCTGGGCTCCAGTATCAACTAGAAATTGTCGCTTGGATAATTCATCAGATATAATGAGCTGTGTGCATTACAAGCCAACAGAAGCAACATCTATCGTCAACTCACTTGCTCGTTTCCCTGGTTCTGCTTATTTTTAAAAACTTGCAGGGTCTACGGCAACGATCGGCATTTGTCCAGAATAGGGCTTGGTAAAAGCAAACTAGCTCATCACTGGCCACTTTGTCTATTGACTCTGATGCTTCGTTGATAGTTGTTGACTGTGCGAAATAAAGCCTGTTGGCCTCAGCTGCCCATGCGCGATAGTTGTTGCTGTGTGTAGAGTTTGCCAACGGAATCCTTAAGTTTTCTGACAGTTGCCTCAGGAACAGCTGTTTGAAAAGGAAACATGGTTTGTGCGATCCTATTAGGGATAGTGGTGCAGCCCGTGTCTCATAGAACGGTGCACAGACTACTATTGATAAACCCAAAAGTGTTGGAAGAAAATGATGATTTAATCATCGGTATACTTGGATGGGCTTCACGGAATTGTTTGCTCAAGGTAGCCACCTCTTCTGCTGTTTGTGGTTTCCGCTCTTTCAAAAAGGAAACCAAATCCTTATGGCACACTGAATATATTTGATCCCTTACCATCAAGTTTCTTAACTTATTAAATTCATTCTCGACTCCAGCTAATTCCAACCATCGATTGAAAAGCACTGTAAGTTGAACAGAAAATGTATGATAATCCTCCATCTGGACGTAGAGATCGAAAACGATCCCTGAAGGACTCTTCTGTGTAAATGAACCGTCTCAGGAGGAGTATTTTTATTTGGTCATAATCATGCGCATTTTCTATAGGTATTTCTCCAAAATAGTTAAGCGCTTTACCTGTTAATAATGTTAATAAAGTTGTTTTTTTGTTTGTTGTTTTTTTTTATTTGTGGGGGGTAAGTTATTGTTGAATTAATGTTTCTGATTAAAACTCCATTCAGATTTTCATTGTATCAATGTTGACCATGTTTGTATATTTCCCAGCTACTTTAAAGAAAAAGTGTGGCTTGATCACGAAGCCTTGCTCATATGCAGAAGTATGTGTCAATGAGGTGTGTCAGTGCAGTCCAGGTATGCTTTCAGAGTATTGTTTACATGAATCTATCCTATATTTTTTCATTTGTTTATTTTAATTGTGGACGTACCAATGTGAGGTGAGTTACATGAGTTTGTATGATCTTCTCAATGAAATAAAGTGTAGAATAAAAGCCATGTTATCCCAGGCAATATCTCCTTTTTCAACAGATTTTCAGTTGTCTTCCAAGGGAGATGCTTGCATTCCCAAAAAAAGGGTTGGAAAGTCTTGCCAGTTGAAAACTGATTGTTTTTTTAATGAAGATTGTAAAAGGTCGCCCTCAGATGCCAACACATTCATCTGCCAGTGTGAAAAAGGATATGAAGAAAGTGCTGAACGATGTGTTCTTGCCACTCACGGAAAGGGTAAGAGAAATAATGACTAACGAAGAGCAAATAGTATATTAAGAAAAGTTGGTTTTGATTGGTATTTATTGTTGTATTTATTTTCAATAGATGATCTCTATCAATGGGAGCTTTAAAAAAAAAAAATATCACTATAATATAAGTCAAGACCACCCTTTAATTGTAGAATTTAAATCATGTAAAAGAAATTCAAGGATATTACAGCCATCTGCGAGAACAGAAAGATATAGAAAATCGTTTGTTCCATCAGCTTCTAAATTTCTTAGATCTATTGACTATAAGGACACTATTGATCTATTATAGTATTGATCTCTGAAAATATCTGGATAATGCAGTCATTGGAATGTGTGTAAGTGTGGTGTGTGTGTGTGTATGGTAAATAATTTTGCTACCCTCCCTACCATTTTCATCATCGCCATTCCCATCATCATCACCATTCTCATCATCATCATTACCAATCCCGTTTGTTTGTTATTATTATTATTATTTTTATTAGATATATATTATTATTAATTTGCTATATCTATTGTTATCACTTTGTGTTGCCATGTAATACAAGTCAAATTTCCTTTTTGGATATCTTATCTTATATTGCTGACCTAGCAGCAAATGGGTTGCAGGTCTTTTCAGATTTGGTAAAAGTGAGGATGGTATAGCAAAAAATGGCAAAGTATCATGGTACGACTGGGGTTCAGCCTCTGCTGAAAATTTGATTTTGAAATTCCAAAATCTGCATTGACAATAAAGCAACAAACAGACTCAAACCAGATTGCGTCTTAAATAAAGCTTGTTTGGACTTTAAAAACATTCACCATGAATATAATGTTTAATCAGGTTACGTCACTTGTTATTAATTATGTATCTTTTTTTCTAGCTTGGAGTTTGCAGGTGTTATTTCATTAGTTATTTGTGTTTTGTCCGTTTCACATCACACATCTTATCACCCTCTGTGCAGAGGATTAGATTATTAGATTAGGTAATATATATTACCCAAGTCTCACTTGGGGTATGCCCCGTATAGCGATATTCACTTCCCCAATTGAGACTCAGGCAAAGCAGTGAAAGAGTTAAATTATCTTGTTTTTTTATTTTTCACTATAATGACATTGATATCTTCATACCTTACCAATGTGACCCTCATCTTGAGAGGGAATATCCCCAAGACGAGCCGCCCTGACACTCTTTCTGTTTGTAGTAGTGCTGTTTTAATACCACTTGTCCTGCCTCAACAAGCTTAGGGCGCAGATAGCTTAGTAGGTTGCGGTGCTGGTCTACGAAGTCAAAATGGTCGTGGGTTCACACTCGACTCGATTTTTCGGATTTCTTTTGTTCCCCTATTCTGTGGTAGGCAGGATTTAAGTGCCTAGTTCTATTGGAGAAGGAAGATAAACTTGGAGGTCCCATGTGCATGTAAAAGAACCCTCGGTGAAGAAGAAGAACAATATTCATATTCACCAAGTTGTCTTTCCATCGCTGCCAATAGTTTTTGTTTTTGATATTGTCTTTATCTTCATAAACTTTTTTGAATGAATGAATCAATTTTGATCATCTTCTTCACAGGTACCACCACCACCATTCCACCTGTGACTCAACCTCACTCAGGAAAGACAGATGCGATAACCAAAGATGGTGCTTCCAGTGGGGGTGTCAATAGTAAGTTAACAAATTGCAGGTGACATTGAAATCTAATTTGACTCAGTAACTGCAGAATAATTTCCAGATGACATTGAAAACAATAAATTTCAATCTACATTGGAAAAATGTTCAGGAAAATATGTCTATTATTTTACTATCTCTAACAGGAGTAGACTACAAATTCTGCACACCTTAAACTAGTCAATCACCCCTAAAGCCATAAATTGATAATTCTTTAAACTTTGTGAAAATGTGATTCAAGGCTGAATTAATATCGCATAATATGGAAACTACGTAGTCGGTGTAGGTCCACAAAAATGGGCATAACTGAACAATGTCCACAGATTGACTCCACAGTCAAAAGAGAGTCTGGTTTAGGGGGAGAAGTGACTTATGTTGTCGGCTCTTCTCAATTATTAATACCGTTAAGCTTAAACGTGACCATTCCTCATAGAGGGAATTGCACTTTTTCTGGCTAGGAATGGAAATAGGCTGGACTCTGAATTTTGAATGGGTGGTAGCTTGAATGCCATCGCTTATCCATTTCCAACCATTGTTGGATCTTTGATGGGTAAAACTACAACTTCTTGTCCTTTCAGATGGTTTAATTGGCTTAGTGCTGATAGCCACAGGAAGCTGATGAATCAAAATTGAAACATTGTTGCCATCACATGCCACCCTTCTCCTCCCTCCCTTCCCTATTTTCAATATGCCTGCATTTATCAGAGGATAGACTTTCACAAATATTATATCATGTCAGGGACATCATTTCAGTTTGTGTTAATTTTTCTTTTCAGAATTCCTCATTATTGGCGTATCAGTTGGTGCAGTGGTTTTGATTGTGCTGGTCCTGGTTGGGGTCTTATGTTACCGACGTAGACGTAACTTGGTCATAGTGGATCTTAATGAGAGTCATCAGCCTTTGATGAACACCATGCGAGATGATAATGATATGAACATCATCATGTAATTATGTCAAAGATATGTTAGATGAGGGAGGATGAACTAGCAATCTGATTTTGTTTGCAAAAAGACGTTTTTAAGAAATGCACTTAAATCTGCTAATTTTATGTTTATCTTTCTTTCTTTCTTTTCTTTTAATTGTTAGAATGTTTTAGTCTTTGGTTCATTGACATGAAAGAATATTTCAAAATGTCATTTATGCTCGTATTATTTTTTAGAAAGATTTTTATCATACCTTTCCTAATTACAAGAAAGAATGTTGAAATGACAGAAAATTTGATAGCACATAAATTGTAGTAATTAATTGGTTTCTCTCTTGACTCTCAAAGAATTTGTTGATTGATTGTAATGGCCACCACACACTACGCAGTTCCCAACTGTTCAGTTACTGTGCAGTTTTCATTCAGATTCCATTCAATTCAAAATCAAAACAACCCCCGGCTTATATGATTGACGATTTCAGAGAGCGTGTTTGCTTGTGTGCGTATATGTATGTGTGTTTGTGTGTGAGAGAGTGAGAGAGGGATAGAAACATTCGTTATAATGAGACTCATATAGATAGACAGATAAATAGATAGATATATAGAAAGAAAGATAAATAATTAGAGTGAGAGATAAGGAACCAATTCGATATAATGAGACTCAGAGAGATAGATAGGTAGATAGAGAAGGGGGGGAGGGTGATAGCTTTGACCGATTTAACACACTGGTGGCTCACGAAAATGCGGATCTGGTGGTGAACGGTGTTCTATTGTCAATTTTATAATGTTCTCTAAAAGCCAAGCAAATTGAATGGTAACCGTGCAGACCGGATCTGTCACTTTAACTGCGTAGTGTGTGGTGGTCATAAGATTTCAGTAAGGCGGGGCCTAAATTTTCATGACTGGCCTGATAGAAACTCATAATGTGGCCAAAAAAAGCAGTGATTTTATTTTTTCAATTTTATAAGATGATTAAAATTGGCATGAAAATATTTTAGATGCAATTTGTTCTAAATGAATCAGTTGTAGTCTTTCATTACAATCCCACAACATGTTCTATGTTGCTGACAATAAATCTTTATCAGTTGGGGAGATCATCCAATGCATTATCGCATGACAATTTGTAGGACTTATTTGATCGGGAATTCACAGAGTTTAATAATTTCAAATCTTGTTTATGAAGAACATGAATTCAGGCAATGTTTAAGGTTTGGTGTGATTATATTTTTTCTAGATGATAAAAATTTTCTGTCATCATTAGACTAAATTTTTTGCAGCTTATACTTTAGTCATAGGTTTGGTGAAATTCGGGTGCACAAATTTAATATAAGTGAAAAGTTTTATACCAAATAGTCTTATATTATGTTCCTACAAACTAAAAGTGATGACCACTGTCGGCCTACTTGTGAAACTGTGATGTCGCTTTGATCTGAATATGAATTGGTGAATGGAAGCAAGGAAACGATATATATATATAGAGAGAGAGAGTGAGAGTAACAAATATTTAATTGTGATTTTCATATATGATAAAGGTTTCATTACAATTAATATTTTGTTACTCTCTTACTTGGAGAAGTTGTTTTTGCATCTCATGAATGTCATAATCAA
This sequence comes from Aegires albopunctatus, assembly GCA_032466395.1. Taxonomy (NCBI): domain Eukaryota; kingdom Metazoa; phylum Mollusca; class Gastropoda; order Nudibranchia; family Aegiretidae; genus Aegires; species Aegires albopunctatus. The sequence continues at coordinate 6,182 of JASKDV010127075.1, read as the reverse complement.
CGATTTACTGATACATTGCTATTCACACATGTTGACTCTTTCATACATAATATGTTGTATTATACTATGTGCCCTAAAGCACATCTTTTTAATTTATCTTTTTTATATTAAAATGTAAACGGATCTGATCTTCTCTGATGATTATATTGATGAATTGCCCACGGTTGATTTTATTATAAGAGGAAGGATCGAATGGAAAAAATCCAGCAACGCCATCCTTAGAGAAATTTTGTGTTCCAGTTCCAGCAAAAGGGTTAAGCAATGATGTCCATTGTTCCCATAAGCTTATAAATCAATTTAATCAAACATATGGAAAGAATAATCCAAAGAGTGCATAGTTTTCTAGAATTTGGCTTGCCTGGTTTTTCCTTTTTATAGTCCTTATCTGTACAGTAACTGATTAAATTTGGAAACGTATCTCATTGTTTTAAAAGTGAATTATTTAATTGGGTAATACTTTTTTGCAACCTAGATACGCTTGAATGCTTTATTTGATAGCATGTTTCTAACAGCCAAATCATCTTGGACACCACGTGCTAGCGTATCTTACTCTTTGCTTATCCTGGTGTCTATGACGAAATTCCTTTTATATTTTCTAACCTGTCAGTCTAATATCTAGAGCTATCTTCCCTGATCAGAAGGTGCCAAGTCTAGAAAGCCCAAATTGTTTATCTCATTAGCTTTTTCTTACCTAAAGAAAGCTTCACTGATATGCTCTCATCTAATATATGCTCTTTGTAAACAGCAATTTGTAGCAATAACCATTACTTAATATTATCCAGACATTAAAAGTAGCAAAAGTGTTGATGATACTTTTAAACATAGGGCTGCATCATGACATTCTTAGACCTTCACACAAACAATAAGCAAACATCAAATGCTACATATAACATCTTTCTTTTTTTATTTTTTTTTATTTAATTGACAGTAATAATCAATCTTATTGAGTTTTGTCAGCTAATTTGAAGAAATCAGTAAATCCTACAGGTGCTCCCACAGGATCTAGCTGACTCTTTTGAATGTGAATTTGTTGAGAGGAATTATTCTCCTATATCAAAAAAGTGTGAAATAAGACAATAATCGAAGAATCACAAGTCAATCACATTTATGAAGGAGAAAAGCCTTAACTTCCCAGTATTCACTATTTAGAAAACAAACTCTCTGGCACAAATTGACCGCATGCACAAGGATTGACTATTCAGAAAGGGTTTTATGTCATTTGTCCATATGTGTATGGATGCACCATTAAGATAGCACGTCACCCAAATAGGTATAGCACGTAAAACAAAAAATTGATGAAACAGCATATGTTATTGCATAATAAATTAGTATTTGCGGATGCACATTTGATTTTATTTATTTATGACTGAGTAAATTACCCCTGCACTAGCTTTACTTTAATGTTTGTTTGTAATAGTTTATATTATGCAAGATGCAACCAAATATGGTTATATTCAGGGTTTCCACATGTTATCAAATGCTTATTTTGAGTTATATGGTTGTTGTTTTTTCTCAAAGCAATTGTTTGAGAACTTCCAATAGTACCATTACCATTATATAAATGTTCACATTATTTGATATTCTATTAAAACAAATTCAGGGTTATATATTTTCTCCTTGTTTGCAAATCAAATAATTTTTTCGAAACGACCATAAACAAGTAGCAATGAAAAATATAAAAAGCGAAAAAGGCCACCATAAGCCCGATCTCAGTCCTCGTATAAAAAGTTGGTTGAATAGCTTTTTCATTTCTTTATGTTTTTCTTATATAGCCAGATTCATATGTTTACGTGTCATTGTTTGGTTGTTTACAACTGACTCAATTAAGTTCGACTTCCATAAACAGACTGACTACCAATTTTATTTAATGTCTATGTGAAATAAAGAGGAAATAATAAGAATATAAAAGTAGTCAATTTCACAAGATCAAAAAAAATCAAGAAAGCTCAAATTTATTTTGTATGTTATTATTATACTCCTCCATAGTCATAATTCTGTTACATTCCAAAACTCAAGTTTATTATGTTGACGGGATGTTATGTTTATACATATTAAGTTCTCATAGTAAATTTTTGGGGAAATTTTTCAAAACGTGCTGCATCTGTATGCATTATCATTGCATTTTATCGTGGGTAAGACTACTAAAAACTGCAATTTTCAATTGAAAGACAGTATTTACAATGGCAACTGCAGTTACTGCCTTTCATTTGAAAACGGCAGAAAAGAACCGATTTGATATTAATTCAGCAGAGCATATGTTCAGACTTTATACTTAACAAAATGGTCATTCCTGTAGTGATTGGCAACTGACATGTCATAATATTCACAGGAGCAAGAAACGCACCCTTTTATTTATTTATTTCTAATTTGAGCGATTGTTTCTACATTCAATAGCATTATGTATAATATGGCAGTATTGTGATAAATTATCTGGCCAGTGGTGATAGTCATATTATAGGCCACTATTAGTGTTTCTACTTCTCCAGACAAACAATCCAAATTAAGTCACAACTTTTTAAATTACATATCCAAAATTGACAAATACTCATAGTCTTCGTTAGGATTGATTTTGATTTTTCAGTGACATATTTATAAGTAATATAAAGTCACCAATCATATTAATGGTGAAGGAAAATGAATCTCTGAAATGTAAAAGAATAATCTTTGTGAATAAAATGCTTTTCTAAAACTAGTTGGGGTATTGTCTATGCCAGTGCCAGCATACTGTTGTACAAAATTTCTATTCCTATAAAGCAAAAAAGTTATCTCGATCATTAATCTCATGCAGAAATCTCAAACATGTCAATATTTAAGTCCATATTGTTCGTGTCTCACTCAATTTTCATTTCTGAAATTCCAAAATGTTGATTACATGTGTACAAAAATATTTATAAATTTTTTTTATTTCCCCTTGAAATTGAAAAAAATCAAGCCATCTCTTATTCTTTACATATCAGAAAATATGTTTAAAAAACTGTAATGTATATAATCAAAGATTTAATATATTGTATATAAAGAGATTTGCATTGCTTAATCTTTTGTATTCCTGTCATCATATATTATACATGCCATTCCATTGAACAGTTTTCATCAGTTGCTTGAAATTTGTTGAATGCCGCAAATTTTAGACTATTTTTCCTTATTATTACCCTGCACATATTCATGCAGCTTAAATGATAAAGCAGCTTATTGGTAAAATATTCTGATTCAAGGAACATCGCAATCCCCTTCAATGCAGTCTTCAGGCATAAGCCTAACCATTAAATGAGGCAATAGAGTCACTGCTCAGAAGATAGAATAAAGTTTCCCACACTCATTACTGCGCGTAGAGGAAATCAGGAGTAGAGCCCAAATTTTTTAAGGCATACAGCTTTATGTGGTAGTTTGCCATTGCTTTCCACTCCGATTTTACTTTCACTGAATCTAAAGAGATATAGCTACCCATTCACTGCTGGGTCGACAGGGAAGCCACAAGAAAAATCTGCCGGGACTGAAGTTTGACAGCCCAACGCTCTACCAAATGAGCTACCTGGCCTCCAGTAGATGAGAAATTGTAATTCAGTGAGCAGTATGAAGACAAAGCCAAAAGAAACATTTCCTCTTGACTTATGCAGCTTATCAAAGCTTGAAATGAAATGAAGTAGAATGTTTAACCTTTGTTACGCTGCTTGCACAATGCGCCATATTTTTTTCACCATTTCCATACATTGTCATGTTTTAGCAGAATATTCTTGTTATAATAATGATTAAATATGCTGTGACTTTGTTACTTTATGCAATATGTCATCAAAATAAGCACCAAAACAAATCCAACAAAACAATTTCTTAAGGCTCAGAGATGAAATTAACAAAGAGATGGAAAATGAGTTGCCTAAACAAATCACTAAATTTCCTTCCCGTTTCTTATTACCAAAATAAATCGTAGAATTTTCACTTTCTATACAAATTCTCTTGAAACTATTTTGTTTCCCTAATCTCAAACAAGAATTTTTTTGTTTGCCATGATCCTAGTGACAATTCTCCCTGTCAGCTTTCATTAATTAACTCTATATATTATTTGTAAAACAACTCATTCGTTTTATTCTACTTTTAATTGATCTCTCTAGGTTTTAAAGAAATTTTACTGTGTATAATTATAATTTAATCACCATCTGTTGTCTACTTGTATTCTTTGATATTTCATTGACTCTGTCTTTTCTTAATATTTTGGTTTTAAAAGAAAAAAAGATTTTTAACTTAGGATTTATAATTGGGGATGTATTTCTTTCCCAGCATTATGTTTTAGCTCGCAAGAAGAAGGGTATATGTTTATACTCTCTAAATAATTTTGATCACTGAAAATGTACTTTTGTCTAATGAAATTGTCTTTGATTTGATTAAACTCTATTTTTGCTTAAATATTACGTCTTGAAATCAGTATATTTATTATTTCTATTTATGTATAAATTTTAGTGAATTAGTTATCTTTATGTTTTTTGTTTTGTTTTTTAAATGTGATGTTTGGTAGAGTAAGCAGTATGATTAGATTTTTGTTCTTCCTTCCTCACACAAAATTAAATGCGAACACTGACTTGACTACAGATGCTATGGACCCAAACTCCTTACCCAAGATAGATTGACATTCACTTATGATCAGTGTCAAGCATGGATTCAATGTCCTGTAAGAATTCAAAAATCTCACTGACTCCATGACTGGATAGTTGTCAAGGGGTCTTCAGGGAAAATATAATTATCACCTCTCTCCACTGACAGCCTCCAGTAGCCATAACATTAACATTGTCAAATCATTCTCTAATTTAATGTTTGACATCAACACTTTCCTTGGTGATCTATTTTTCTCTTGCCTCTACTTCCATTCCCTGCATGATGGTTTTACACTAGTTATTGTGGCATGTAATGTGACCAAACCATGCAGGTTTTCTGCATTGAACGATTGAAAACAGTGGCTCATGGGAATCAAGCAAGTCTATCTATTAATTACGCTGTGTACATATTCATTGGTACAATGTGTAGAGAACCTAGGCAGGACTTTGTAAAGAAAATACAGCTTGTTTTCTTCCATCTGATGGTGGGGTCATTTCCATGATAGCTAAACTGGGTCCTTTGATTTCAGACCAAGAGATCATGATTGAATATTGGAATGAAAATAAATTAAATAAAAATTATATTCTACTGATGTATCCCAAAGGTAAATTTGACATTTGGTTTTTCCCATCACCAAGCATGAGCTGTATGGACAAAGCTAATAACAAAGGCAATTCAAGTCCTAGTCTAAGGGTTTATTAATTCTACTGACCTACTTGGCAGTTGTTTATAGTATGGGTTCCCTAAATATTTTACTGTTCTCAGTTTTGATGATGGTGAATTCAGTCAGTTCAGATCATTATTGAGAGTGAAGGGAAGTGTTGTAATTTTCTGTCCTGGGAATCTGGATTCTGATTTTTAAGAAATCGAGGAGCATTGCTTGGTTTGCTGGTATCTCCTTATAACATATTAGGATGTCTTTTTTATCTAGTACTAATATCCACTATATATCTCCTTGAACTTTCACTTGTGATTTAAGTTTATCACTTCAACCACGGTGACAAAAGCATTATAATTATATTATGTCCATCAAATGATTATTAACTATGTTTTTGGTGTTTCAGGCACAACTCTCAAATGGTTTAGATCGTATTTGTCGGACCATACCCGGTTTGTATCAGTCCAAAACTCCAAGTCTAGCCCAGCTTCAATTTCCTATGGAGTGCCGCAGGGGTCTGTTCTCTGCCCTGTCTTGTCTGTCTTGTACACAGATCTCATCTCCTCTCACTCTGTTCTTCCTCATTCCTATGCAGATGACACTCAATTGCAAAAATTATCTGAACCCCACCGCGTTAATGAGCTAGTTCAGTCAGTGCAAGAATGCATTGGTGATGTTAAGTCCTGGATGACTTTTAACAAGATGAAAATACTGAGGCCTTGATTATCTCTTCCCATAGAATGTCGCTGTCCGCTCCGCTCCCCTCTGAATTGGTTGTTGGACATGCTTCCATTCCATTTTCCAAATTTGCAAAGAATCTAGGTGTTGTTCTTGATTCTCATCTAACAATGAATGCTCAGGTAGGTAACGTGATTCGATCAGTGAACCTCGAACTTCGTCGTATTAGCTCGATCCGTCATGTTCTCACTGTTGAAGCTAC
>JASKDV010126964.1:0-14205 GCA_032466395.1 Aegires albopunctatus | reverse complement strand
TGTGATTAGATCTAGCTCTGTCATAAAGAAATCTGATAGACTCAGCAGAGATTGTCTGTTCTTTCAACACATTAGAGCAGGGTGTCCAGCAAGTCTGATAAGTCTGAAATTGGTCTTATAAATGTTATAAGGTCTGATAAGTCAGAATTTGGTCTGATAAATGTTACAAGGTCTGATAAGTCTGAATTTGGTCTGATAAGTCAGAATTTGGTCTGATAAATGTTATAAGGTCTGATAAGTCTGAATTTGGTCTGATAATTGTTACAAGGTCTGATAAGTCAGAATTTGGTCTGATAAATGTTACAAGGTCTGATAAGTCTGAATTTGGTCTGATAAATGTTACAAGGTCTGATGTCTAAATTTGGTCTGATAATGTTACAATGTCTGATAAGTCTGAATTTGGTCTGATAAATGTTACAAGGTCTGATGTCTAAATTTGGTCTGATAAATGTTACAAGGTCTGATGTCTAAATTTGGTCTGATAAATGTTACAAAGTCTGACAAGTCTGAATTTGGTCTGATAAATGTTACAAGGTCTGATAAGTCTGAATTTGGCGACGAAATAGTAAATGGACGGTTGACAAAGCTCAAGTTAGAAGTGGAAGTGTTTATTTTTATCTCTTCCTGCAGTGAGATAGGCCTTGTATTGATATAAATAAAGGAGCAAACTGAATCATCATAATCGAATGCGACATTTTTAGGTCTTAGATCTATTTAGTTCACATGGTATCGAAACAAGGATCATTAACCTAAATATTTTACTTAAGCTAGGCCTAGTAATCGACCAAGATCGAATAGGTGGGATAAACAAATAAACATTCGTGGTCCTTACCTCATCTAGTCACACCAAATTACTACATCACCCGAAGTTGAAGTGACGAATGATATTACTATTAGTGACTGACATTTCTTCATTCTTTGTTGTTCATTGGAATAACTTACATTTCTGTGTGATAGATCTAGATTCTATTTCTTATAGATCTAATTTTGTATTTGTTCTTTCGATGGTGCATTTATTGTTTGATGGACTAACTTCTGTGAGCTAGATATTTTTTCTTTATCTAGAGACTAGATCTAGATTTAGATCTTTTACTTTTATTTAGTTAAATGGACCTCAAGATTGCCCTGTCTATTTGAAAACTTTCATTGTTTTTCAGTGGGTTTACTTTGTAGTGAGATATTTCTTCATGTTAAGTTGTGTAATGGACCTAAAGCTGTGCGTGTGTTTTAGATCTAGTCCAAGATCTTGCCTACATGATCTATCATCAAAAGGCCCATCTATTTTGAATAATCCGCGAAACATAGCATAGCCGCAGTTGTGATGGTCCAGTCGATAGTGCATAGGGCTCCCAAACGGCGAGCTCTGGGTTCAAGACCCATCTCGGTAGGCTTTTTGTTTGTTTGTGGTTAACCTTTTTTGCTTTTCTTTTACTTTATTTGTTCACTTTTTATTATTATTTTGTTTGTGGCTTCCCTGTCGACCCAACAGCGAATAGCTAGATCTATATCGATCCGGCAAAAGTAGAGTCGGCATGGAAAGCATTATGGCATAACTACCACGCAAATCTGTATGCCATAAAAATTTTAATTCTCCATTCAATAATGAGTATGGGTAATCTTTAAGTTTTAACCAAATTTTTGATGCCATTTGCTATAATTATCTCCTGTTTTAGGTTCACAGAGGAATTTTTCGTTATGAAAGTTACTTTATAATAACTGTCTACTGTTGAACGATATCACTTTTGGCTAGACTTGGCACTTTAGCACTTCTTGCACTGAAACATTTTAATTTTCTATTATTGTGTTTAACTATTGTTAGCAATGCTGCATCGGGTCAGCTAGATCTGGATCTAGGTCTATTTCTCTTATTCTAGATCTGCTAGATTTTAATTCAAGCATAAGCTTTAGCTGAGTGGACAGCAATATCTTATTCTTAGTATTATTCATCTGAAGTATGGATGGTTTGCCTCATCACTTAAAATTGGTAAAGTAATACATCCACATACTCTTTTTCCTGATCCAAGCCGGGTACCCAGCTAGTTATTGATATTGGTTTAGAATTATAAATTGTTTTTGCGTTTGCTGTAAAAAATAAGTTAACTTAAGAAAAGCTTCTATCATCATAGGTGCAAGTTGATAGAAAAAAATCTGGTTCACTGTGTTGGACCAAAATCAGTGTAGAGAGTACTTTATCAATGAATATTATGCAGGAAAAGCTTTGAGGACAATTCAAGGGAATCTCATTGTCTATAATCTAAATAAAATCTCTTATCAACACTTTCTTCCTTTTAACTATATCAAGAAATGGAAATTTCCGTTAAAGAAACCAAGGACCAGGATTCCTGCCTAAAATGTTGGGCCTCCGGACGCCTTTCTCTTGTGGTTGTCATTGATGAGCTTATGGATAATTTCATTATATTCGCACTTCTTGGGCCAACTGGAAATGCCTTTAAAATAATTGTTAGCCCTTTTCATTGGTTAATGTTTAAAGTAATTCTAAATCGATATTATTTATTTTTTTCCAATTGTCAGTCTTCCTTTAATCTAGTATCTATTAAGATCAAATTCTTATGAAGGTGTTTATATATTTTGTTTGAGTGATTAATGCTATGTAGTCCACAGCTTTATTATAATAATGAGTTATGATCATTGTTCAAATTCTTTTTCCTTTGCAGAATGGCATGTGGGATAATGAAGACTTTGAAAATGAAATTGACATTGACCTCATTTGTGACTCCCCCTCCAATGCTCACCTCCATGTCCAGTCTCCATTACCAACCATTTCGTCCCCAAATGTTGCTGTTCTATCACACAGTTCAGGTAGCAACACGCCTTCATAATTGCCATAGATAGGTGAATATTTCCAGGTTTTTCCCAAAAGTAAATGTTCACTTAGATTTTTACAAAAGAAAGTGTTTTCATTTTAATACTTAAAAGACTCACCTTGTAGCTAACATAATCCATTCCATTCATTGAATTTGTAATTCTGTTGTGACCCTTCAATCTTGGTTATATATATAGTCTCTATTACTTAAATTTTATAGATAAAATCTTGTCAAATTAAGTCTTATCTTTAAAGTTGAATAGATAACCAGAAAAAAAGGTTTTATTGATTTTTTTAAATGTCGTTTTTGTATTTTTAAAGAAATTTGAAACACTTATGAATTTCACTGGGCGACTTATTATAGTCAGCTGGAACCAAACAAGCTAACATTTATAAAATGTCTACTGTATTTACTCATGTTGTTGAATAATGTTTTTACATCATTAAATTATCAATGTTGTCAAGTTTTTGTTCCATCCTCATCAATAATGTTGTAAAACTAACACTATAAACTGAAATCCTTGTTAATTTAAATACTGTGATTTATGGTAGGTACTACTGGTGGTTTAATTTTTTTTAAAGTTGTGTTTGGTTGGTTTAATTTACATCTTAATGATTTATCTGACATTTAACTGTTTTCAAAATTACATTATTAAATAATGAGCAAGCAAAACTTATACTCTGGGATAGAATTTAAAAGGATCAAATTTTCTTTAAAAAAAAAAAAAATTCATTACTTATTATATTCAGGAACCATAATGATTATATTTAACCGATACTCTATCACTAACTCTACAAAATTTTAATACTTTTTCACTATCACTAGACGATACATTTTTTAATGGAATGTAAGATCGAAGCTTATATGAATTCTGGACATTTTAAATATCTGTTATATTTGTAAAATTTGATAATTTTAATTTTAATTTAAATGTTGGTGTAAAAATGTCATTTTTAGTATTTGACAAGCTTTTCATTTATGGTATGCACTCTCATATCTTTTAATTAACCTTCAAATATATTGCAATATAATTATTTTGGAATTATATCCACAATGTTAATTTCTCTTCACAGGCCACTGCAGTCCTTCCGTCCAAAACATGTACTCCAATTATTCACAAAGCCACGCTACCAGCCCAACCCCTGCATCCATAAGAAGTAACCTCTTTGGTGTTTCAACCTCACCTTATAGGCCCCTCTATGCATAGATTTACAGACACATATCAGAACAAAAAACTTCTGTTGTTTTCCATTGTAACCATGTATCTTGGTTGTGATTTTCAATTGGTATCTTTCATACTAACGTAAAAATCTTCCATTTTATTGAGACCATTTTCTTTTGTTCATGGCATAAGAATCTTACATGTATCTTTTTAATTTTGCTTGTAGTTGCCTACTTTTGATACTTAACAAAAAATTGTTTAATTGGCGTTCAGACATTAATGTAGAGAGAATCTGATATTGAAATAATTGCTTATCTTGTTATTTACTTAAATGTATGGTAAACAAGTAGCTGTCCCTTTTTGTTGTACCCTGCCTAGCATGACACTTCATCTCTTGCATAGAGCTACATCAAATATTTTCAGTCATGGTTTGACATTCAAACAGCAGCAGATGGCCAATCATAGACACCCGTATAATAACCAAGCGAACTAAAACCAAAATGTAGTTTTTGTTATAATTTCCAGTTCAGTTGTCTTCCAAAATCAGTTGAATTGAAATATAAAAAAATTCTGGGATTATGGAAGGCGTTCCCATATAATTTTTGTGTTGGTAATTTGTAGACAGATTGAGTGCTGCCATCATCATCAGAGTATATGATAAATCACTACTATCTCAGTTGTCCTTTTCAAATACAGTAAAGATAGCTAGTGCAGTTGCTCAGGCTCATAGAAGGTAAATTCATTAAAAAAAAACAAACAAACAAAAACAAATGTCACAAAATTTTTACCAGAGCACTGACTTAAGATTATTGTATGCATTTGAGGACAGAATTTCCAAAACTCACTTTAAAATATTTTTTTTTGAAAAGAAATTTCATCTTTCTTTTCAGAATTAACAAAAATTTAATGTTTTTTTTAAAGTCCAAGCAGCAAGTTGACAACTTATTTGATAAGCAGCATAATCCTTTGTGATGATGTGATTAAGTAAATAAGAATATTCTGACCTGTATGATACAGCCATGTTAGCCTGGGATTTTTGTACCGCAGTATTCAATTTTGATTGCAAAATGGACTTTTTGCTCCATGGTTTTGATATTGGAAGGTTGATTGATAGACAAATTGAAGGATAGATTGATTTTTATTTATCAATCGTGTATCTGTAATTAAGTGATTGATAGGTTTGATTTTTTGTTTTGTTGATATTTTGTGTTCTCATAAGTATAATAGATATGTATGAGTTTCAGAATGAATCATAATGTTGATAAAATGATCTCATTTTGGGAAGCATTCAATTTAATGTTAATGAGTTTCTATGCATTTCACTTCTTATGGATCACAGGCAAAGAAAATATATTCATAGCAGACACAAATAACAAAACATCACCACTTCTTTGTAAATAATTCTAATTAAATTGTATCTATAGTGTACATCATCTCAACAGAAAATCTCATATTACATCCTTGATCTTTTCATAATTTTGTGTGCCAAATCTTTACCAAAGTCACCCTTTTACAAATGGCAGCATGTCAACTTAGATAATTTACCCGCTAGATATGATATAGCATATAATATTTAATTTTAGCAGACATGTGAAATTGTTTTTATTCCACTATTCTTTTCCTGCTATGCAAAATATAATTTTAAACAATGCATTTGAGAAAAGTGGACATTTTGTGGTTATTTTCACCCGATTGGGGGATAAACTGATAAAATCTTGATAGAAAAACTTTTAGATACTGGTACATCTTATTTTATATGAAAGGGATTTTTCTTTTTTAAAATGTATCATGAAATATTGCCAGTATAATTAATATATTCAAATATTGTTTATCTCTTTTCTATAAAATATAAGTCACCATGCTTATACCCTACAGTCTTAAATTCCATTCCCATCTCATGTGGAATTTCATTCATGTTTTTAATTAGATTCTAGAGATGTAGGGGATAGTTAATATTTATCCAATTAAGCATATTCTTGGACACACTTAATTTATTTTTCCAAACTGATTTTACAGAATATTTTTATTTTTATCATAATTTAACAAGGGAGGTTGCATCCTATAGCAATGTTAATCTCAAATAATTAAATCTATCTCACCTTTTTATTTCTTATTAAAAGAGCCTTATTAGACATATTTGCCTCTAGCATTGGTAATGATATCTTTTATTTCAATCCCAATGTGATTCTTAGAACTACAACAATGGAGCTGGCATGTGCAATGTATAAAAATTTTACTTGCAAAAAGCATTGATTGCTAAAGCATCCTCTTAGCTTTTATTTATTTTTGTCATGGACACAAGTGAGTAGGTCAGATATAAACTTTTAAAAGAATTAAATGACCAGGGGAAGAATAAAAATGCATAAAGCTTTTTACTTCATTTATAAAAGGAAGACACATTAATTTAGGACCATAAAGTATTTCATATTTAACCCCATTTTAATATTTTCATACTTGAATTTTGATGAAGACATATTCCTATTAAAAACATTTTTAAAATAATTTGTTATTATTCTGAGTCGTTATATCCATTAAGATGTATTCTAATGTGTTCCTAAATTCCATTTGCAACCAGATTGTGTTCCATTTTACCTAATGAGAAAGAAAATTAAAACCTTACTTTTACCTATTTATAGCTCATATTTTATACCACAAATGTTGTATTTTAAATGTATTATGAACCAATTTTATTGCCACATGTGTTCTGACATTTTGTTTTCCTACTATCTATTGTTGAAATGTTATATTTCATAAACATGTTTGATTTACAAATTTTGAAACCAATTACAATTACACCCCATTAGACCTGCTGTTACTATTAAGTGGCCAAGTTTTCAATACATTCCTAAATTGTTAAAGTTAAAAAAATTAATGATTTGGCTATGACAATAAGGCCTTTACAAAAGTGGTAGAATGATCCAGACTTTTTCTTGGAAAAAATGGTAGTTGTGAAATGAATGCAACTTGTCATTGCACACATTTCACTCTTAACAAGCTGGTTTGCTAAGAGTCAGTGAGTGAGGTAATGTCATGGCAAACTGACTGTGACTCAATTATTTTTCAGATAAAGTCTGGATTATTTTGTCATCTTTAATGTGACCTAAATAGGGGAGTTACTTTGTGAATATTTTTCTGCAGTTATATACATCTATAATAGATGGCTGACAAAACATTTTTACTAATTACATTGAGGGAATCGCAGTCAATTCTGCATTCCATCATCTGATTTTCTAATAATTTGGACTTGCTTTACCGTGTGAATTCTTTTAATGTGTTAGTGTTATAAGGGGATGGATTATGACGTACTATTGTTGTTTTGCAGTGTGTTTGTGCTATGAAATCTATAATAGAGGTATGAAAGGTATGTTGAATAAATACACACTTTTACAATTGTACAAATAGATTGTTTGTTTACCCTCATTTTTTGGTAGATGTGTTTTTCTGTAAGCTATTTTAATTTGCTCTCTTTCCTCATAATAATATAATAAAATGTTTTTAAAAATTCTTGTCAATAGACTAATATGGATTATGGCTCTGCCAGGCAGCAAAAGGTCTATGAAACCGGTTGTAATTTAATCTTAAGTCATAATCATATTATTGGTTGTGAAGTACATGTCATTTAAAGTTATGTTATTTTATAACGTCTGTATCATAGATATAATACAATGACATTATTAAAGCCATTCAGAATTTTATGTAAACACTGGCAAAAATGTACGGTGCGGTCATTCATCAGTGTGTTGCAGAATCGGATTTGGATTGTTAGACCATTGACATTTCAAGAGGAATATGTTAATTTGGAAAGCATTTCCCTATACATTTTAGTCCTTATTCACTGTTAATATTATATTTTTGCATTTCTTGTCATTTCATGGACATCATTATTTATGTATTAGGAAGACTTACCATTCAATAATGTAAAACACCTTAACTTAAGAAAATTCATTTCTGCAGTATTATGGGAAGTTTTGACCAGTTTTGAGTGCCATATACAAAATATCATGTCCAATCGTTAAAATATTATTGCCTCAAGGTATACAATTCTTAATATCATTTGTCTGTGGCATAAATTGCCAAGTCATGTAATCTCCTATTATTAGTCTAGCTCACAAGAAAGAAGATGCCAAGAAATTATAAGTAATTGATCTTTTTCGTTGCATATCTACTTATTTTTTGTTTTCTTGATATAACTTTTATATCCTTGTGGCCTTGTTTGAATGTTGAATCATTTGAGATATTCTTCTCATAAACATGTAGTTAATAATGGTTTAGTCAAACACATGTTCCCCCCCCACAAGGTCTTAAAATTGGGAAAAGGTCAGGAATTTTTAAAATTATATGATTTGGGTCTGGAAAACCAAGGAACCGTCACGAGGAAAAAATTTCAGGAAGTGGCCGTTGAAATCAATGAAATAATTTAAGTACGAAGTATTTTTTCTTCGTTTGGTTGCTGGGTTGAGTTTGCTTCAATGAGGTGCCGCCTGAGTTGGACATCGTGGACTTCTCTTTTACATTGCATTACATTTGCTGGGTAATCGATTCACCATATTTTTTGTTTCAACTGTCAGTCAATTTGCCGTTTTTTTAGAGGCATTATTTATTTTGTTCTGCTGCAAGACATTGCGATGAGTTGGGGACCAGGAAAGGGTCTTGAAAAGGTCTTAATTATTTTTCTGGCTGTCTTGTGGGAACCCCGTAAGTAGTAACAATTAACAGAAATATCTGATTCTGAGTAAAAAAAGCCCGAACCTGTTTTTGATTTATTCCATTACACATTATATTAACTCATTCCCTCAAAACCATTCAGTAAATTGTACGTTGTTTATTTTATTAATATTGTTATTTCTTGTATACTATGTTGTACTGATTTTGTAAAACTGGTAGTAATATAGTATTTATTGTAATCAATGTTTGATGTGAGAGTCCATCAAATTTATCCCTTGCTCCATGATTTTGATATTTATGATTTTGACCAAATGTATAGCCAGGCCCTATCAAATCTGGTGCATTGAAATTAAGCAAAATTTCTTAGGCTTTGAATGATGACCTTTATGATGTACAATGATAACAGCTGTGTGTTTGAAAGAAATTCATCTGTATTCCTTATCTTCACACCAGTGATCTTACAGTTGCTTCCTTCATCGAAAAAATTAAAGCCCACAGGGTTCCCATAAGGTCTTAAAATTGGGAGAAGGTCAGGAATTTTATTTTCAAAATTTAAGGGCGGGAAAAGGTCAGGAATTAAACAAATTTATGATTTGGGTCTGGTAAAACCAAGGAACAGTCAAGAGGAAGAAAATTTGCTGAAGCACCGGAAATGGCCGTCGAAATAAATGAATTACCGGTAATTTTAGTACGATGTGCTTTTTCTTTGTTTGGTTGTCGGATCTAGTTTGCTTCAATGAGGTATTGCCGGAGTTCAACATTGTGGTTTTCTTTTATATTATTACATTTGTCTTGAGTGTAATTGATTCACAATATTTTTTGTTCCAACTGTCAGTCAATTGGGTGTGTTTTTTAGAGGCATTATTTGTTCTGCTGCGTGCACATTGCGATTAGTTCGGAAACTGGAAAGGGTCTTAAGAAAGGTCTTAAATTTATTTCTGGCTGTCTTGTGGGAACCCTGTATATAAATTATTTATTTCAATTATCTCAACTATCTGGGGGATATGCAATTGGATCTTTTCTTTAAGTTTTAGTACATTCTTAATTCTTTCAATAGCTTCTCTCTGCTTCTAAATTATTTTTCACGCTTGCATCATCACCTTCATAAAAAAAGGATGTTTTCACGTTGATGATACCTTATTCACCTGCATCAAAAATGTAATAATTATGAAAATAGAATACACTCCAGTTGTGTACAATAATTATTTTTTTATTCATTAATGTTAACCATTATTGTTGATATTTGATGGCAGTTTACTTTGCCATGTATTGTATCAAAAGCGTCAGGTACCTGATGAATAGAACGTCTCTGTGGCTCAGTAAGTAGGACGATAGCAGTATTAAATGTATTTAGATTTGAACGAATTTTATCTGAATGTTATTGTTTGTATGAGAATGTGGATTCCTTGATAGATTCTTTGCAATCTTAAAAAGCTTAGACAAATAGTCATTAAATAGTGGTTTTATCTTGTAGTTTACAAAAGACTTCACATTGATTTGCTTTGCCTTCTCCCCAAAAAGTTTATGAAATGCAGTGCAGCTCACATATGTCGACGTCATTTTAAAATCCCCATCTTTTTCCTTACACATGTACATGCATATCATTAGAAAAGAACATCCCTCATATTTCAAAATAAATTTGACAAAAACCCCTTTCAACATTCCCAGTGTCGGTAATGACAATAAGAAAATAAACAGCATGAATTCCCGAGGATAGCAAATAAATCATTTGTCAAAGTCACTCATGGAAATGCATGCTTTTCTAACACTACAGTCTCACTCCTAGACATTTGTAAGCCAATGAAATGGCATGCTATCTGACTTAGAACTAGACCTGTAAAACACAGCCTTGATTAAGGCCAAAATATATCCATAGATTCAGTGATTGACATTGCGTCGGTGCCTTACATTAAAAAAATTACTATTAGTTTTAGTTTTAGTTAGTGACACAGTGGCAGAACGGTTAAGTCGTTGGACTCGCATGTGAAGGGTCGCAGGTTTGAATCTCATTGGAGACACGGTTTTTAACTCTAGGGCAAGGTTATTGACAGGAATTGCCTATGTTTAAGGCGCTGTTCTAATCTAACAGCTGACGCTTGGTGACAGTAAATATCAAAAGAAAAATTTCTCTTCTGGGATGAATAAGTGGAATTGAAATTTTTTTTTGATTTTTGGGTTGATCCCGCCCATATTGAAATACATGGTAATACATCAGGGATCCCTGTGATGTCGATATAAGCAGGTTGCACTGTGTGACAAAAAATGAAATTTGAAATAACATGCTTCTTTCTTTTCTATCCAGTTGTTTAATGTGAATGCTTTTACTTTTACTTTTGATAAAAGATCTTTCAAATTATTGTCAATACGTACAAAATTACGTAATATTGTAATAATATGCAGTGATGCTATTTTGGAATGTATTTTTTAATGACAAATTAAGGAGATGTAATACTGCTGAAATATTGCAAAGATTAAAAATCCAAATGAAAGACCTAGGATGCTTTGATTCTAGCTTATTTTTTAATATAATGTTGTGTTGAACTTCGTGATCACTGATAGTGATACATGTATAGATCTTTGACCATTTCATGTAGGTATTACACTGCATTATTAGTATTATATAATATATTATAATGCTTAAGTTTGCTTCTTCTCACATGTGGCATTCAGATATGCAATACTTAAATACTTCCCTTCCTTCACTTTACAAGGTTAAAGAGCACCTTTTATTCTCATTTACCTGTCCTGCATCCTGCACAAGAAGATCTTTGACCTCTACTGTTGCCAAGGTTGTCATATAATGATAATAGTCAATAATATCAAATATCTGCTTCTTTCATGACTCCATGCAAGCTCTTCAGACTATCTGGATTGAAATGTCCTTCTTGTTGATCCACTTAAGCTCTGGTGAGTACGATTCCTTGAGATGTGATCAAGTTGCAATTTATTCACATGATCTTGCCCAGGCATTCAAGGTGCAATGGAAGAGTGGTCATTAGAGTTTGTTGGATATTTGACCAAGATGACCAGTTTGAATCTTGCCTCAACCATTGGATTATTTCAATAAGAAAGATAATATACTATTTGTCTACTTGATACACTAAGGTGTACAATATGTTAGATATATGAGTACTTAGCCATAAGGCACCATTGCCCATTTCTGAAAAATGATTGTTAAATCCTTGCTAATGGGTTGCAATTCTTTTCTGATGTGTTCTATGTTGCTGTAAAGAAGGATGAAAAAGAATTTTTTTTAAATATTGAACTTGAACTGATGACATAAGCAAATGGAAAGAGAAGGCTTCACAGAAACAGGTGAAATAGCCAAAAAGATAGAGAGGGAGGAGGGTTAAGGACCAACACAGGTGATATAACTGGAAAAAGAGAAGGGCTAACGACCGAGAAAGGGGAAAAGTTAAATAGATAGACCGGAGGGCTAACGATCAGAAGAGATGAAATTTGAAAAGACCAAATGGATAGAGAGGAGGGCTGTGAAATGCCGAGATGTCTAGAGAGGGCTAACAACCAGAAAGGTGAACTGGCCAAATGAAGAAAGAAAAGGGTTAAGGACCAGGTGAAATCACCAAATGGATACAGAAAAGGGTTAATGACCAGGTCAAATGGATATTGATAAAGAAAAGAGTTAATGACCAGGTCAAATGGATATTGATAAAGAAAAGGGTTAATGACCAGGTGAAATGACCAAATGGATATAGAAAAGGGTTAATGACCAAATGGATATAGAAAAGGGCTAATGATCAGGTGAAATGACCAAATGAATATAAAAAAAGGTTCATGACCAAATGGATAAAGAAAAGGGTTAATGACCAAATGGATATAGTAAAGGGTTAATGACCAAATGGATATAGTAAAGGGTTAATGACCAGGTGAAATTACCAAATGGATATAGAAAAGGGTTAATGACCAGGTTGAATGATTTTATGGATAAAGAAAGGGGTTAATGACCAGGTGAAATGACCAAATGGATAAAGTAAAGGGTTAATGACCAGGTCAAATAACTAAAATGGAAATAGAAAACGGTTAGTGACCAGATGAAATGACCAAATGGATATAGAAAAGAGTCAATGACCAGTTCAAATGACCAAATGGATATAGAAAAGGGTTCATGACCAAATGGATAAAGAAAAGGGTTGATGACCAAATGGATATAGAAAAGGGTTAATGACCAAATGGATATAGAAAAGGGTTAATGACCAAATGGATATAGAAAAGGGTTAATGAGCAAATGGATATAGAAAAGGGTTAATGACCAAATGGATAAAGAAAAGGGTTAATGACCAAATGGATATAGAAAAGGGTTAATGACCAAATGTATATAGAAAAGGGTTACCGACCAAATGGATATAGAAAAGGGTTAATGACCAGGTGAAATAACCAAATGGATATAGAAAAGGGTTAATGACCAGGTCAAATAACTAGATGGATACAGAAAAGGGTTAATGACCTGGTGAAATGACCAAATGGATAAAGAAAAGGGTTAATGACCAAATGGATATAGAAAAGGTTTAATGACCAGGTAAAATGACCAAATGGATATAGAAGAGGGTTAATAACCAGGTGAAATGACCAAATGGATATAAAAAATGGTTAATGACCAGTTTAAATGATTTTATGAATAAAGAAAAGGGTTAATGACCAAATGGATGAAGAACAGGGTTAATGACCAGATGAAATGACCAAATGGATAGAGAGGGGGGCAAAAAACCAAGTGAAATGACCAAATAGATAGAGAAAAGAACTGCCAACCAGATGAAATGATCAAATAGATAGAGAAAAGAACAACCAACCATGTGAAATGACCAAATAAATAAAAGAACTACCAACCATGGGAAATGATCAAATAGATAGAGGAAAGAACTACCAACCATGTGAATTAAACAAATAGATAGAGAAAAGAACTACCAGCCATGTGAAATGACCAAATAGATAGAGAAAAGAACTACCAACCATGTGAAATGTTCAAATAGATAGAGAAAAGAACTATCAACCATGTGAAATGATCAAATAGATAGAGAAAAGAACTACCAACCATGTGAAATGACCAAATAGAGAAAAGAACTACCAACCAGGTGAAATGATCAAAGGGCTAACAACCAAGATATAGGAAATAGACAAAATGTATAGGGAGGGTGTTGATGTTCAAGAGGTATGGGTTCAAACGTGCTCTTTTTCTAATTGGGCAATAAAGTTTACTCTGATTACATCATTTATCCCAGGTGTAAAAATGATTGCCAATTTTAGAATCGGGCAGAATCTCAGACCTTCTCGTCTTGTCTAGTGGAATGGTTCTAAGGTGAGGGGTTTTGAAACCAGCTGAATCAAGGTACTCAGATAAGGTTTACCACCAGCTGAAACAAGGTACTCAGATAAGGTTTTCCACCAGCTGAAAACAAGGTAGTCAGATAAGGTTTACAACCGGCTGAAACAAGGTACTCAGCTAAGGTTTACCACCAGCTGAAACAAGGTACTCAGATAAGGTTTTCCACCAGCTGAAACAAGGTACTCAGATAAGGTTTTCCACCAGTTGAAACA
>JASKDV010126853.1:1976-14206 GCA_032466395.1 Aegires albopunctatus | reverse complement strand
TAATAATAATAATAATAATAATAATAATAATAATAATAATAATAATAATAATAATAATAATAATAATAATAGTTATTTATAGGGCGCATTTTCCTCATAAGAGCTCAAAGCGCCGTACAGTGAGAGATGCATGAAGACAGAAACTTGAGCTAAAAGTATTAAAAAGGATATCAAACAGTGTAGGCCCTCCTAAAAAAAGATGATGCATTGCTACGTAGGCTACCTGTGGTTATGTTATTGAGAAAGTGTGTGCTTAGCGGGATTGGACACTTCATGTCTCCCAACCAACCGGAATCTTGTATGTGATAAGAGCTGACGGATTTTCTCGTGTTTGGCATTAGGCAATTAACGTTCCAATACATAATCATTCCATCCGAGAAAGCACACAATAAATTCCCTTAAATTATCATAACGGGTGGTGTAAATTTTTGAGAGAATTAAGAGTCAATGATGAGTCGTAGATAAATATGCAACATTTTTTTTCCTGTTTGAAATAATTGGTGGCACGGTGGCCGAAAGGTTAAGCCGTTGGACTCGCATGCGAAAGGTGGTAGGTTCGAATCTCATTGGAGACACCTTGTTTAACCCTGGGACAAGGTTATTTACGAATTGCCTACGTTTGCTGCACTGTACTTACAGCTGACGCTCGGTGACGGTAAATACAAAATGACAAATTTCCCTTCTGGGATGAATAAGTGGAATTGTATTTATTTATTTATTTTTTATTCAACTTCACAATAAAAGAATCCTGCCTGGGTTTAGGTCTACATGTTTGTCTTTCAGAACGTCCCCCTGCAATGGCAGAATCGGGACAGAAAGCATTTACTGCTTTGGTTCTCCAGTACATGTACTGCCTTATAAACAACCAAATGTTCTTTTACACGTGGGACCCCCTAGATTATAATATGTCTCAGATTGGACCCGTATTTTATCCAAGCAACTGAAAGATATGGCGCAGAAGGAAACCCGGAAATTTGTATTTCAAATGAAATCAAGTCTGCATGGGAAGAAAAAGAAGAAGAAGAAGGAAAAGAAGTAAAAGAAGAAGAAGGAGAAGAAGAAGTAAAAGAAGAAGAAGAAGAGGAAGAAGAAGAAGAAGTAAAAGAAGAAGAAGAAAGTACACAAAGTCTTGAAACAGAGCAACAATTGAAATTAAACATAATGAAGCAAATCAATATTGTGCCAAACACTTTATAATATTTCATTAGTTTTCAAACAACTTTATTTACTGATAAAATTTATGGCCTTGACAAATGTCCATTGGAATACATATATACATGTATAATATTAATAGAATAGAGACATGGTAATAAAGCGCTAGCAAACATGCATGTGTACATACGTACAAAACACTGATACACATTTAAATTACAATAAAGAAAGTAGCCATAATACAGTAGAACACTGATATAAAGAACAACCCCAGGCAAGAAAAATGGTTCTTTATATCAGTAATTCATTATTTCAGTCTCAAACAAAGAAGAAAAAGAGGCCTGTGGGCAAGAACACATGTTCGTTAAAGCCGTCAATTCGCTTTAAGCATGTTCGTTACAAGTGTGTACTACTGTAGTCAAATAAAACACATAATGACACAGCACATGTACCAAAATTAGTATTAGCATTAGTAGCAGTAGCAGTAGCAGTGGTAGTAGTAGTAGTAGTAGTAGTAGTAGTAGTAGTAGTAGTAGTAGTAGTAGTAGTAGTAGTAGTAGTAGTAGCAGCAGTATAATAATAATCATCATCATAATAATATTTAAAATAAAATAAAAAATGACAAAAAAAAGGAAGAAGCTAGACTACTGTAGATCTATTCTAATAAGAAGTAAACTGTTTCTGCCAGCCATAGTGTTTCACTATTACATTGTACATGTATTATCATGTTCCCATCAACTTTATTCTTGTATTGAGATAGATACTACAGGAGAATCCCATCCCAAAAGGACAATTACATCATGAAAAAAGGGATACAACTTAATAATTAATGAACGAATAGAGAAGGATGATTAGTGAGAAGATGGAATGTTATTAGAATTAGAATGAATAAAGAAGAGAAAACGAGGAACAGTCATGAAGAAGATCTATGAAAAAGAGAACTAGTCTGATGGGGAAAAAAAATATAGTAGAGCCAATCAAGGTCTTGTGACACATAGCGGTTTTCACTGCGTACAGATACATAATTCCTCTGCAACCCCTTTTGAATAATTTGTATCTCTTGGTACCCCTTTGGTCCTCTATTTTTTTTTAAAAATCCCCTATTAAATATGCTTCGTTATTTTTCATTGCATCATATGATGGGAAAACTAATGAGAACATAATAATATAGAAATCAGAGATGCCAACCGATATACGAATTAAAATCTTAAAAATGTATACACAAAACGATCATAAGTAAGTAGGCCTACTAATAAATAGAAAAATATGATGAGTAAAAAACAATGCAAATTTTAACTGCCACAATATCATTATTCAAGAGTGTGTATTATATCAACGCTGACTGGCTAAGGTGGGAGAAAGTTTTATCTTTTAACTTCAAGGACTTAGAGTAAGAGTATTCAAAATACATTAAAAACCTCTAAATGTCCCGCCAACAAATATATTAGGTAGGCCTGTTCTTGTCTGACAGACTTAATATTTTTTGTGGGTGAACAGAAAAACCCTTCGTGTCCACCCCAAAATGAAAATTTAGATAATGACTGAACTTAAATTTCTCATTTTTTCTGAGCATTTTGCACTTTATTTTAGCTTATTATCTTCACTGGTATAGAAGTTATGGAAATTTTAGTTCGCCTAGGAAGCAAATTTCAATTTTCAGAAAATCAAGTTTAAAGATGGAAAACAGCAATACAAGGAAATAGATTGGCTCACAAAGACACAAAATTAAATCTTTAAAAGGTTGTGATTGTAATAAATCTACTTACAGGATCAGGATTGACAATTGGACTATTACCTTATGTTAAAAACTTAATTTTCCTTAAAACTTCATATTATGACTTTGCAAAGCCGTAGTATGAAATTAGCTTTTGCAAGATGATAAAATGCATGGCACTGTAATAATTACTTCTACCAAATAAATATAGGATGAAGGTAATGAAGTTTTGATACCATTAATACCAATAGTAAAAAAAGAGGATATGGGAACATTAAGGACATGTTGCCAATGATGGGCAACAGTAACTGACACGGGTCGCAAATAAATTTAGTTAAAGTAAGAAGATCACGTACAAAACAGTCTTCTGAGTAGTTCTGTTTCCAGATGATATATGCCAATCAAACGTGTAATAATGAAAATATCAATAAAGCATCAGGGGCAAATTTACAAAGTGATTTTAATGTAACATTCTGTAAAATCTAGTAAAGCAGTTATTTAGTAGTAGCAGCTATTAAACTAAATAAAATACGAAGTGCAAATCCCACTGCAGTAGTTCTGTTCCACTAAAATAAAAAAATAAAAATAATTTAATCTCATTACTAGCTTACATGTATACAATAGGTAATAAGGGTATATTATAAGATGAATCAAAAGAAAAAAAAAAGTATTAAAAATTGTAAGCATTTTTCCTTGCTATATATTATTTAAGCTAATGAAATATCCCTTATCAAAGTAAGTAATTTGATTTAAAGCTATTAATAATAAACCCTGACATTCACAATAAATAACAAAGGAAATAAATGACAAAAAGATTTACAGTGAAATTTTCCCTAATATTGAATCTCATGCGATTGTTTTACATCGTAGTTTAGTCTCAACTCAATCTTGTTGTTAGCACTAATTTTTTATTATTGTAGAGAAAGATAAATAATATTTTTCTCAGCCAAAAGAGATGTTAAAATTATACTACTGATTAATTAGAATGCTTGCCACTTAATTAGAATGGGGGGAAAAGGTCCTCATGTCATATAAGATAGAGAAAAATAACAATAAGACTGGAAAGAGGAACTTGCTGTTGCAAAATTTTCCAATCAATTATTGGATGATAGAGTTAGAGCAAGTTTGTGATCATTATGCCATGCATAAGCACAAGATATATTTGGATATGTGTGGCTACGTTTATAGCTTGAACTTGTGAAAAAGGTAATGTCATGATAGATAGAGAAAGATGGCAGGCCTGATTGAAAATTTAATGTAATCGCCAACCTGGTCTAATGACAAGACAATGCTTGCAATGTCACCTAAAAATGTGAGATAGTGAGATAGACAGGCTAATTTACTCCGCCCACCTTCCTTACCAAAGTTTATAAATATACTCTCTCTCTCTCTTCAAGCTGACACACCTCTGGTGATAAAGCTTGAAATGGACATTTACCCAAGCCTAGCTTACAAGTTAATTTTAAATCATACATAGGCCTAGAGGTGTTGAAAGCCATTGTGCATCAATATAAATGATGTGTAAGTGAGAGGAACAATTGATCGCCAGTGCTAGACTTATCAGCATAATCTCTTGTATGAAACTTTTTTTTTTTTTAAAGAGGGGGAGGGGGGTAGGATATTAATAGTAAGCAAGTTGACAAAAACAACATTACGCAATGTCTGCAGGCCATAGTGTGTATAAAAAGGTTATGTTTTCCTACAGTCAACGCAAGTAAAGAACCTCTCACAAGGACTCAATTATATGCCACCATTACGTGATCTGCAACCCAATAGTCTACACCAGAAGCCACACAGTAATGCATTTTTAACACATGCGAAGGGTATGTGTAATCGCCAATAACACTCAATGTGTGCTGCATAAACATACTGATGTTAGTGTTAATTCAGGTCATCAAGTGGTAGAAGTAGAATACAATAAAAGGTGGTTCTGATCATGATAATAATAAAAATGATGGAAAGCATTTGTATAGCGCATATCAAATATTTCTCTATGCGCTAGGATTGTGGAAGCGGCCGTTAAGCGCTAAACCACAATCCGTCCCCACTGATACTAGCCTCTAATGCTATCTTTCGTCTTAACAATGAGGCAGGGGCATATTTTCCTATTTTCGAACTTCAACCACCGAGGGTTCTTTTACATGTGCAAAGGCACCATGGATGCGTTTAATTGGATCGATATGCGTGGAATGGTGCTACTCCATTTGACCAGCTTGCACTGTATTTTACTAATGGCAAAGAAGACAATATGACCTAAAACAAGTCTTTCCTAAGTGGATGTTTATCATGAGATTATATTGGGTGGATTTTGACATCTAAGGAACTATTCTTTACATCTAATCTTCACATTTTTACTAGTACTAGTAATACATATATATACGTGAACAACATTATTTCAAGTAAATACACAATGTATGCGTATATAGTGTGTAATGCTTATGGTATTCATAATAGACACAAGAAATAAAAAACTGCTAAACTGTCATACCATTCATTCATTATATACCGTTTTGTACAACACTAGCAATCTGTTCATATACTTACACAGTTTACAATCACAGCAACTCTAAGAATAATTTGGGACGGTCAGTTTTAACTAGACCACTAATAACCATTCAGTATTCCTCCAAACCTTTATCTGTTACTTATTGTCTCTCCCTCCAGTTCCCCATGGGAGCATTATATTCTTCTTTTTTTTTTCCCTTCCCACCTTTTCATGAAGTAACCTCTCTCCCCCTTCCCCCCACCCACCAAATAAAAAAACCCCAGTATTTCTGTACTACTCATTTCAACTTCTGAGTGGACTGCTTTGTGCTTTGTTAGGTCTTGTTCACAGCTTGAGATATCTATAACATTCTTTGATAAGACTTTATGCAAAAGTAAAAGAAAACATTAGCTAGCAAAAAGTTTTGCCATTCAAATTCAAGTTAACAAATAACAAAAATTATAAATTAAACAATAATCAATAAATTTAAATAACAGAGGGGAAATTATGGTGAAATTTGTAAGAAAAAAAAAATCCTCTAAAAAAATGATCAGTATAACAAACCATATAAGATCACATAAAAAATGTTTTATAAAGAGAAATTGAAAAGAAAAAATAAATAAATTGTCACATTGAATTGAATTGAAATGGAAGCAATTTCAAAGTCTATAAATAAAGGATAAGATTCGATTTTTAGATATGTAAGAAATTCGTTAATTGAAAAAAAACAACAACCCAGGTCAAAGGAGATGAGCAATGGCAAGAAGTGGAGGGAGCAAAATAAGGAGTCTGTTGGCTTTAAACCATAAGTTACTGGTTGCTTTGTATAAATATATTGATTCAATGAAATTTTACGATTTTTTCCCCCTCACAATTGTATCATTGAGTCGTAGTAAGAACTATGATTTCATTACTTTGTGTCAGGAGAAAATCTACATGTAATTCTCCAAAATTATTATCCACCAAACTGTACATGGAGATTAAGAAATGCATAATACATGTAGTATTAATAGAGGTATCTGGCTAGTTCTTTTTTCTATTTTGTGGACATCTTTGGTGAAAATATTGGATTTTTTATTTTGAACCTGTATGCCCTACTTTTAAATTTGAGAATTTTCAAAATCATAAATCATATAAAGTCAAGTATGTAGTACTTTTCCTTTCTGAAAAAACAGTGACCTAGAATTATATACACATGTTAAATAAATCAAGAAAGAAAAAATTGAAAACTGGTGATACTTTTGAGGAATTTTTATTATTTTTATTTTGAATATAGCAGCCATTTCCATAGCAACCAATCATTAAAAATTGTTTTATTTCTTTACAATTTTACTTTTATGACAACTTGTATCATGTATCCAAAGGATTTATTTTTAGATCACAAAGTTCAACAAACCCTTTTCATCAGTAGTTTAGTCCCTTAAACTAAACAAACACCAGTTGGTATAAAGAGAGAAAGTATTACAATATGCAAAAGCACCTGCTAAATTGGATTTGTAGAAAGACAAAAATTAATATTGATTAACAAACTACGCTTCTTAGCATTATTGGTGTGATTAGAGAGAGTGCCTGCGTGAGATTGCTTCGAGAATTTTGCCAATCTCTTAAAAGGCCTTTTCCCCAACACGATTGATGAATAACTTAAAATCAAAAAGACTAATTGGAAAATAAAAATGTCATCATATCTTTGAAATTGAATTTTTCTCTCACCTCCAAAGTACTATAAATTAGTATAAACACATATTATTTAATAACTTCATTTTCATATCATTTATAATGGTCCCTGTCCATAAATTCTACAAATAATCATAATTCATATAAAAAATAAAATTTAAAAAATATAACAATGATGATGAAAGCTATAATATATCAGATTTTTTTGTGCATTATGCCCTATATAATATATGTAAATGGTCACATGATACATAAATTGCTTTTAATAGGGAATACTGTTCTGGAGGCAAATTCTTAGCTAAATAAGCAACAAATCTCCATATCCAACATTAAAAAAAGAAAAAAAAAGAAAAACAAAAGACATAAGTCTATGGCTGACAAATTTATCAGAAAAAAATAAAAAGAAAGAAGGAAGAAAGACTGAAATTGTAAGAGAAAGAAACCATCAGTAGCATTTACCAGAGGTAGTGTATATGTGTGTATATTGCATCAAGTACATCAATAATTGAATAAAGCCAGCTTGATCTACAACTACACCTCTAAAACCCACTAATTCAAATATTCTAACAATGATTACTCCTTGGACTATCCAACATTGGAATGCCCTAAAAGAAGAATGTGAACCGTTCATATATTGCCACAAAAAAGTTTTTTGAAACAGAAAAAAAAGCCCAAAGATAAAACAAGGGAAGAATGACATAAACATAACAAAAGTATTATTCTTTGATGATCAAGTAACAAAGCGCAGCCTTTGAAACAGTAAACAGACATCATTATCCGTCCGCCTACCTCCTGGATCATGGAAAAATGGCAAAGCAAATTCTAACGCCAACTCGTCCTGAGTAAGTTTGCAGCAATAAAGAATGATATCAATTCAAAACCAATCATTTACCTGGAATTCACCAAGCTCTGAACAGGTTATGGATGTTTTACTAAAATTTTCAAATTGTTACAATGGAGAAAAACAGAGCAGTGCACTTAAATTATTCCATGACAACTTTCTACCTAGGATAAATGCTTGTTATCTCTAATAAGTGTTGTAAATTTCATCTATTGGCACATTCAAATATATGCTCATATGGAGAGACAGACCAGAATGAAGAGCTATTGTTGGTACTGGTACCCACAATTGTTAATGTGACAACGAGCAATATTTAATACAATTTGTCCAACAATCAACAGCAGCAAAAATGCATAATAACAATTATAAAATTTTCATTAACAATCTAGAGTACCGACATTCTTATGAAATAGGATTGGACAATAAGACAACTTAACGATATCTTCTTCTTCTTCAAATAAACTGACTAAACTCAATAAGGTTGAGTATTACTGTCATGTTAATATTGAGAGGAAAAAGCAACATTGATGATATTTGAACAATGTTAAAAGATGAGGGAAATAATTAAAAGTAAACTAGCATTGATAACGATAAACATACTTATTATATGAAACCCTTACCAGAGGCAGTACAGGAAATGGGAAGACTAATTTGATATTAAATTGTTGACAAAAAAATGGAAAGTTTTCCCCAGGGCTCTTTGCATATTGTAGTGAAGTAACCATAATTTTGCTCCTGCCCAAAATGCACTGTGAATTACATTTTTCTATGGTTTTTGCTGCCTGCTTGTACTTGACAAGGAGGAAAACATCTCTGTATCTTTCAATTTCATTTCTTTATCATATAGAGTGCAACATAACCTAAAATTGTCGTTTCTTTATGGATGACCTTTGTAGCATTTGTCATGTCGTCCATGATAAGGCCACTGAAAAATTCCTAGAGTGCATTGAAATTGTGAGATTATTCAATATTTCTGTTTCACAATTTAAAATATAATGGTTTCAGAAGATTAAAATTCATATAACATTTGTTGGAGTTGAGATGAGGATTATAATAGAAAAAAAGTATCAGTTATTACTTGTTAAGAAAGACAACCATGAAGAAAATTACAATGTTGACGCAATTTTTAAAGTAACATAATATGTAACGAAAACATTTTTCAATGTTAATTAAAAAGCTTGACTTGAAATACAATTGCTATTTATCAGAGA
Organism: Aegires albopunctatus; assembly: GCA_032466395.1. Taxonomy (NCBI): domain Eukaryota; kingdom Metazoa; phylum Mollusca; class Gastropoda; order Nudibranchia; family Aegiretidae; genus Aegires; species Aegires albopunctatus. The sequence goes on along the minus strand of JASKDV010126853.1, from coordinate 5,129 downwards.
GATATAAAATATGTGGCAAATAAAGTTGAATAGGGAAGAATCAAAATATCTGTGTAAACCCAAATTGAAATTACTTTAACACCTACCGTCTACATATATAATAATAGACACCAATCCTTTGAGAAAGAAGTTCCTTGAAAACATGGAAGTTAACAACAGTAAGAATCAATATTAATTAATAAATTTGTCTCCATTGTCCGAAACCTTGAAGAAAAAAAGCTTGGATTTACAGCTTTTGACAAAACAAGTTGTCGAACTGGATGTGTTTAATAAACAATTATTGCAAATAGCATTTTATTTCTAGTCATTATAATAAGAATTGTTGCGAGGGAAAAGTGTGTTAGAACATTTTGAGTCTTTGAATTGAATCAAGCATATTCTCTCTTTGGACATTTCTATTTTTACCCTTTAAGCAAAATGAGAAAAAAGTTTGCACTGAAAATTTTACTTAAAAAAGAATTCCTTGGAAATGTGACAGCTATGTTTTTATATAGAGTGATATAGATGTGTATCATTATACTAGTTGTGTACAGATTCCTGAGAAACAAACTACTCATAACTTTTGAAAAAGTATGCATCCCTTATTTATATTACATGTTTAATAATACTGGATCTTTGGGAGATGATAGCTTATTCTATAAATCATAATGTAAACTATTTTAACTAAAATTTGAATTCTAAAATGGTCCATAAAGTTAGATCAAATAATTATTTTTCCCTCTGTAGGTGGGTCTGATTTAAAGGTCAGGTATTTATGTGATAATTAACATTAAAATTAAATCAATTCTGATTGTGTCTGAAAAAGATCCATTTCATTGTCAGCAGGAACATTACAAATTGATTATTCCAAAGAAATAAAATAGTAATTGGCAACTCATTAATAGAAGCAAACCTAAACACAATTATTGTTTTTCAAATCTAAGAATTAAAAATACAAAAAAACAATACATTAAATTTTAATACAGTCACATTTGTAAGGAGTGAGTTTTCAAAATGGCCCCTTGATATAACTACATGATGGATCATAAAATTTGACAATGAATTCTTGAAATTAAATTGATACATTATAATTCACTCACATAAACAGCATGATAATATATTTATAGCACAAAATGCACATACATTTCAAAAATCTATTGATAAAAATTGACAAAAACTTGACATTCAAAGAATTATGTTAAAAATCATAAATATGTAACAAAATTAAATTTTGAAACGTAACCACTTTCAACTGAAGCATCATAATCCCCCGGATTCTGATCTTCCCTTCCTTTTTTAGAACTAGACTCTGGCATCATTTCGGAGTTTATCACAGGTTTTATCGGTTCACTTCCTTTTGCTTTTCCATCTTCGTCCACTCCATAATTAAAACTTATGATTGATGAGAGAGAAGATGGGGATTTCTGAACATAATAGACAGGAAGGTGTTTAATATCGGTTGAGAGGTCTATGGAGGTTTTGGGAGTGAGCTCCACATCTCTCTTCACTTTATGACATTTTTCCCATGTGCCCGCTTTGGTGGTCATAGGATCTTTCGTTTTTGAAGATTTCGTTTCACTTTTAGAAATCTCTTGACTTCCAGGAACGGGACTTCCAGCACGCTTTGAGGAAGAAAAGATATTGCCAAAACAACCATTGTTGGCAGACTTGTCAACTACGGTCTCAGATACATGAGCTTTCTCCTGGTTACTCTTCAACTTTGAAATAACATTTGAAACGTCCTTCTCTTTTAATTTGTCCTCTCTCTCTTTTGATTTGTCTTCAAAGTCCCTACATAATTTTTTCTCATGACATAGCATAATATCATCTGTTTCACTAATAGTGTGAACTTGGGAGGAAACTTTCTTTTTCGTTTTGTCACGAACGACTTCTGATGAACGCTCTTCCTGGGATTCATTAGAAGGTGGCACATCGCACGAAGATTGGGATTTGCTGAAGGACTTTAAATTAGGAGCACCATCTTTGGTTTTAATATCTATGCTTTTAGGACTAATATCAACATTATTGTAAGGTTCGATCTCTGCTTCTAAAATGACACTGCTATCTGCATCATGCACAGCAACCTCACTTTTTTCCTCTGATTCAGAATTTGTCTGATTAACTTTGGAGACAATATTACACACCACTGTAGAATATCCACTGTCATTTTTAATCTCTTGAACATCAGTGACCATAATAACATCGTCCTCCTTGCTGTTATCAGCAGAGTATTTGGTTTCATCGATTGCTCTTGAAACGAAGACTTCAGTGCCATCATTGATGTACTTGTTGACAAGAATATCACAATCTTTGCTCTTTTCCTCTGCGTCATCTTTGTTAAAGCTGACAGACCTGTGGACCAACACTTGAATCTGCTGTGGGTCGGCTGTCGGATTGGAGGTTTCTGTTTCTGATTCTTCTGGGATTGTACTCATATATCCTTGTGAATCAAGGAAGAGGATATCTGTTTAAAAAAGATAGAAAAGTATACGAAACCTCTGAGACTAGGAATACTGAAAAACAGTGGAAAGAGAAAAATATGCTTAAATAAAACCAAAGAAAAACGAGGTCAAAGTGTAACATAAACAGAAAAACCCTTATTATTAATATTGGGATGGTCTAAATTGAAAGTGAATGGAGTAGAAACAATACTAGGAAAAAACAATTATAAGTGCAAAAATTGTTAAACAATGAAAAGAAATCAGAATGTCGGAGGGGGGAAGACCACCAAATAATAAGGCAATGAGAAAGACTGGGTTTCCATCGCAGAGACAATATAAGAGAGGTCAGGTTTCATGATACGATCAATGATGCTTACAAATAGTGAATCCCCCAATTATTCTGCCAAATCCATCTACTGCAAACTTTTTACAATAGTAAAAAAACTCTACTCTTTATCCATTTTTTTTCACAACCTACCGCCATCCACCATTTGGGTATGTGATTCTTTAACAAACTCGAAATCATAGTTTAACTTGATATCCAGCCAATGCAGCCTCAAATAACAGAGCATATCATAGTTTAACTTGATATGCAGCCAATGCAACCTCAAATAACAGAGCATATCATAGTTTAACTTGATATGCAGCCAATGCAGCCTCAAATAACAGAGCATATCATAGTTTAACTTGATATGCAGCCAATGCAGCCTCAAATAACAGAGCATATCATAGT
>JASKDV010126742.1:0-14207 GCA_032466395.1 Aegires albopunctatus | reverse complement strand
AGAGAGAGAGAGAGAGAGAGAGAGAGAGAGAGAGAGAGAGAGAGAGAGAGAGATTGGTTTGGTTTTTAAAACAATAGGTTTAATACCTTGTATTGTCTTTTAACTCCCTGTTATGCCTTCGTAATTGTCAATTTGCATTTCTTTTGATTTATATTATAAATATTATAATAATACTATATAATACACATAATTCAATTCAAAGTATTGTGTTATCGGGACAGAGAGAGCAAGCACAGGCTTGTCCGTCTACGTTGCGAAGGCATAAGTGACCACGCGTAGCCCTCCAAGATATATTCGCGCTGGGTTGATGACAAGGCATGAGTTCTAGTAGGCTATGGGTCTAATACATGAGGCCAACACTCTTCGCTGATAAAATGGCAGATTCGGACTGCCAAGTTATAAGGCCTCGATCATAGTGGAAAAACAAAGGCCGATTTTTCTGGAAAGAAATAGCTGTAATTTGCCATAATGCATGAATTTCACTCACACCAACTCGTGTTGCTGTTATTGAATCTATTATTTTATGTTAAAGATCTAAGTTAAAAGTCATGATGGAGTAACTGGTTGCATGTAGTATGTATAACTTTTCTCCCGAATGGATCATTCTGCCATGTAATTGTGACCTTACTTTACTGAGTGATCGCATTCGAAATTTTTCATTTACTTTTGCTGAAGACTTTTCACGTGGAGAGTTCAGCCAGAAATCAAAACAAAACCTCTGATTTGTAGGTGACCTCATGAAATCAAGCCATGCCAATGGTTTTTTTTATTTTAGGGAGCGGTCATTTTTTGATACAATATTTCAAAAAGGCATATTTTGGTTAATTAAGCAGGAAAACACCTTGATTTTGTTAAATAACACTAGGCTACCCGTATATATCAATCCACCAAATGCAATTTAATATTTTTTAGAACCTGTCAGTCAAACTGTGCAAGAGCATACAAATTTAATTAAGCCAAAGAAGCACAATAATCTCCATTTCGCTAAAAAATACAGAGTGCTTAACACAAAAATATCACTACCTGAGGAGTGTCTATGGACACAAAACTTAAGTGGCTCGATCCATATCGATGTAAGTATTTATATATATATATATTTTGAATATATTCCACGTCTACTGGGGTCTCAAAATCCAAGCCAGATACATGTAATTGTTTTACATCAAAATTTCTTAAGATGAAGTTACCATAACACGAGTTAATGTTTTAAAACTCGACACAAATTACCCTGGCAAAACAATTCACTCAAGTGTCCTCTCAACTTCATGGGGATTTTAAAAAAGCTGCTTTACCACAACACCCGTATTAGCTCTCTCCTGCTAGCAAGCAGATGAAACTTACGCCATATTTATATATGTGAAGACTCCACGGGAAGAATGATCGTAGTCACCTTTCTAAAATTTCAATGTCATCCTCTTTCTGGGGCTGGTATTGTATTTAGTTTTAGATATATTATAACTTTCACTTGATATAATCCTTAGGGTTATTCATAATAAAATAACTGAAAAACCAAGCCTTGGTATTATTGATAATTTTCCACTCATTTTATTGGATTGAAGAACGTTGACCACATCAAATCAAAGATGTGACTATGATCCTTCTTCCCATGGAGTCTTCATGTGTGGTCAGTGACATTAGAGATGGAAAGATGAGAAAGAGACTTTCCCCAAGGACTAAAGGTCTGACCAAATGCAAGGGAGATTGAACCTCTCTGCCTTTGACTTTGACAGCAAGCCAACTGCTACACAAATCATTCCACTGTGGGGCAAATGATTTGACCAAGAATATGGATGAAATAACTCATGAAGAAGAAGGTCAAGTTTAACCAATAGCAAAGCCACAGCAAACTGAAATAGAGATTGTGTAACAAGTAAGGAACCAATCAATGATTGAACATATTAGGGAATATTTTTATTCTTCCAATTGGGATAATTTACGCTGTGGCACAATAATAAAATATAATACATTGAAGATAAATTTGCAGAATATAACTGATATTTCAACATATTGAAATCACAATTGATACATGGCATAGGAAAAGTAAGTAAAAAATAAAAATAATGGCAACAGAAACAAAGATAACATATGACCAACTAAATGATTAATAACACCAATGCAAACAAAATAATATTCAATTGATAGTTTTGTTAATTCAGGTTTCCGAAATTTCAAGGAAAGTTATTTTTCTTCTCTTCTTTTAACCTCTCCTGCTACAGCAAATTTCTGATAAACTTTTTGTGTTCATGTCAAAATGACAAGGTTTAAAAAAAAACAAAAAACAATACATGATGAACATGTTCTTCCTGAAGCAACCAAATGTTTTTAGGATCCAGAAATACAAAAGAAATAAACAACCACCAGGCAATTGCTGAAAGAGATTATTTTAGACCATGCAGAAAGACAAAGTAGAGCAAAACCAATTTTTTTAAATACTTCTATTGGAAAAAAAACCCTGGTCCTTATTATTATAAATTATTGTCAAAAATTATGTTTAAAAAACAAATCATTGATGCATTTTAGCACATAAATTTTATACTATCTGACACATTTTCTGTTGGAATTCCATTGTCCACAAATAAGTAAAAAGGATAAATATTAGAAATGATTCAAATTTGAATTTTAACGTGACACTTCTCTCGTTCATTTTCCTCTCACTGGAGCAGGCAGTGACTTTTAAGATTTCATTCCACCTAGCTAGCTAATTTTGCCTAAGCTATTTAGGTAGTGAATGCTGGAATGTAAATACAGTGCACTCCTGATATATCATATCGACATGCAAGGGTCCAAAATTTTTATGTCAATATAAGAGAAAGTCGATATAAAAGAAATCTGTTTTTAATTTTAATTGCTTTCTATGTATATACATTGTTTTATACTGCATTAAAATGTTTTATAAGCCTACTTTATGGAAAGCAATCGCACATGGCACAGGGATTACAAATGATGCAAGTGCTTAGACTAGCACAATAGTTGAATGAAACAATCATATTCTCTGCACACAACTGGACAGTGAAAAGAACATGGGTGGATGCTAGTCCCGCCATGTGTACCAAATCACGCACCTACGCGCGCGCACACACACAGCCTCTCTCTTCCATTCGGCCACATCCAATCATTCGCGATTCAGCACTGATTGTCTGTGCATCACTCTCTTGCAAGGCTATACCAAGGCCTCAACACACCTACCGCTCAGCCCCGCCACTGCCACACTAAGGGCACTCAGTGACTAGTTGCACCATAGATTCTGCTGAGCCCTCAATTCCCTCCCCCCAACCCACCTCTCCTTACACTTACACAGCCACAAATGTACCAAAGGCTTTGCCACTCCTAAGTGATGTAACATACCTTAATTGCCAGCAGGATGCATAAGGCACTTGAGAGAGAGGCAAAGACGTGAAATCTTTGTCAGTGGGCTTGTTTTGCCTATTAAGCTTGACAATTTACATGTCGACATAAGAGAAAAGCAGAGATAGAGGTTGTCGATATAGAGAACTGTATTTACTGACAGTAAAGAGGAGAAAAATTGGGACTTGATCAAGCATGTTGATATATAAGGGAAAAGTCGATATAAGTGGTGCGCACTATATTGGAATTAATTATAAGCTTGCATAAATGTAAATGAAATAATATTACATTTTGTATAATTGAGTGAATAAAACTGTTTTGTTTGTAAGTTGTAGGTCTGAAAGAAACTGTTCTTTTCATTGTAATAAAGTTATGTTCCTGGAATTGTATTCAATTCAAAGAGGAAAAAAAACACACAAAAAACCCCCTTGAAAACATTGTTTTAAAAGTGCGATCTTATTGAAATTATATGAGATTTGTTCACATAAAAATGATTAACTTTAACGTTATATTATATAGCAATGCAAAAAAAGAAAAAACCCAAAGAAATACTTGCAAAGCTGTGAATAAATTGAACACCCGTTTGAAACAATATAAAAGATATTTAAATGAGAAGGTGATTACTTAAGAGAGATAATTATCAAGCAATTCAAATAAGATAGTTTAATTTTTAAACGGGAATATCAATATTATGCATCAATAATGGAGCTATTGGTTCTCACACCAAAAGTAACATCACAATTAATTATGATCATACATTGAATTCATATAAAATGCTCAATGTCAACAACAGTAAAAATGCTCTTACTTTTCTAAATTAACATACAAGTACAAAATTATTGTTTGATGCATCATAATAAAATATGATTAACACAGATCTATAAATAAACTGAATAAAATAAGCAACCTGTACAATGAAAAGAAAAATTTGACATTACATTATTGACAAATGGCTGAGGTTGATAAAGCTGGCTCAAGTGTGCACTACTAACTGCTACATGAACCAAAGTTTTGGAACAGATGGGAAGGAAAACAACCATCATTGATTGTTCAAGGTGGATCTTAAAAATGTTTTTCATATGCAAAGTGATAAAAAAACTTTTTTGACTAAAAACCATTAACAACTTTTAAGCTTCCTGCATTCAGTAATAAAGTTTTTCAAGGTTGGCAGTAAATTCTTGAAATGTTCAGATTTATTGAACAGCTTTACTAAAAAAACTAGATGCTATTCAAGAGGTAAAAGGTAAAAACCGAATTCAACTGATGAAAGAAAAAAAAAAGGTAACATATAACAAGAGTTGCACATTTTTTCTCTCAAAATTCAGCAAAGCTAATGAAATGGCAATACAGTAGTACACGGCTATAGCAGCACCCGCTACAGTGGGAATATCGCTACAGCGGGACTTTACCAGAGTCCCCTTTTTTTTTACTATGTAAGCTCTATTACTATTACCTGTGCTCCGATACAGCGGGGCAAGGAAAAGCCCTAACTTGGTTACAGCGGGAGTTATAGTTAGGCTAAGCGAGCCACTCCAAAAGTGATGAGTCATAGGCCTAGTCTAGCCTACAGTCGTTCCTTGCTTAAAATTAAAATTCTAAAATTCTAATTTCAAAAATCTTTTAAGAAAAACAAAAACAAAAATACAAAACAAAACAAAAACCCCAAAAAAGAATAAACAAAAAAAAAAAGAAGGCTCATGGGTCACGTTAATTTTTATTAATATGCAATTCCTAAAAAATCACGTGGTTTTAGAAAATCCGGAAATTAATCTTTACATGCCTATAGCGGGAACTCGCTTAGCGGGATTTTTCTTCTGGACCCAAAAGTCCCGCTGTAGCCGTGTACTACTGTAGTGGCTTGATTATCAAAATTATCATGGAATCGCATCCTCAAGATAAATTATTATAAAAGCCATTAAAAGAAATAAGATGCTAATAGTAGTAATAGTAATAGCAGACCTGCCAACCTTTGGACAGAATTTTCATACCCCGGTACGCGCACGCTAAGGGATTTTGAGATAACGGATTTGAAATGTACCTAAGTCAACTGAACATGTATATATAATAATATTATGCATTGTAGCTAAATGTATACAGATTGTTTCCTATCAACTCATTTTGGAACAAATGAAAAAATTAACCAAACTAAGGGCTTAACTTAAAAAAAATAACTCTGATAATATTTCATACTCACAATTCTATGTACAAGTCTATTTACTTTTTTATTTTTTTAAAAAATTAAATATAAATTCTCAGATTTTGAAATCCAGGGACTGTCCCGGAAAATCCGGGACGGTTGGCAGGTCTGTAATAGAGCAATGGAATTCTGATTAATTATTATGATGGATACAAAAGCAACAAGTCATCATCAACTCTATTTTAGGCTAATGATCTTTGTTGCATTATTGATAAATAACCCACACAAAGTTGTCCTAAGGCAAAAAATTTAAGTTAACAATTAAAATGCATAAAGCTTACCTCGTAAATATAGTAGAAGTATTTAGAAATACCATATTTGTTTAAAGTTTTTTGACCTTGTTATATTAAAGACAAATTAATTCAATTTTTTCATTTATTGAGAGTGGGTGCCTCATCAACTATTTTGAGTAAGCAAACAAGAATTGAGCACAAGCATAGTCCCGAAAATCCACATCAAAGAACAATTCTTAACAAACACAAGAGCTAAACTCTCCCTGTAGGATCCGGGTCCTCAAATAAGATTACAAAATTGACCCCATGCATGTCGTAAGAGGCGACTAAGGGTCGAGTGGGAGCTTCTTCTCCCATCTGTACACTGTCTTCTGTCTGTCAGACCCTTATCCTATCAGCGGAGGGGGGAGGTTTTGCTGGAGAGGGAAGGGGCATATGGCCAGTGGTCATCCCCCATTTGTGTGCATTGCTTGACTTGTATTTTATCCGTAAATCATCTATCCATTTAGTTACCTTTATTGTTATATATTGTCGGTGTAATTCTCTAAACACTTATGTCCACTCATAAATGTTGCCAGACATACGTGTTTAGAAAATTACTCCAAAAATATGTATTATTCTTATTAATTGAAATCTTCTTTTTCTCCTTCACGACTTTTTTAGTTTTCTAAAACCCTTTTTTCTACTTCTGTTCTTTCTTTTAACTAATCTATCATCTTACTTTGGAAAAACCAATGTTGGTGGAAGGAGGGAAGCACCCCAGGGATACGGGCAATCCATTAATCTGGATAATGATCAGCAGTCTGCTAGGACCCCTGGACTTATAGCCGAGATAAAGCCGAGAGGAATCCACCATCCAGAAACCACTAGATCTCCTTAAACCAAACACAAAGTTCATATAGGCGCGCTTAGAATGTCAGGACGCTTTACCGGGCAGGCAAATTGGCACAAACTATAAAGGAAATGGATTATTAAAAAATAGATGTCCTAGCAATCAGTGAAGCAAGATGGACCGACCAGGGCCAAATGCACCTAGTCTAGCATTGGGACACCATGCAATATACTCAGGCAGATGCGATGGATCACATCAGGATGGCGTGGCACTTATGCTGTCGTCAAAAACCAAGCATTCTCTTCTAGAATGGATCCCTCATGGCGAGCACCTAATCCAGGCAAGATTCAATTCCCACTTCGCCAAACTAATCATTGTAGCATGCTATGCACCACAAGAAGGCATAACAGATGAAGAGAAAGAAACCGTCTATGACACCTTATCTAGTATCATTCAAAATATACTGCGCCATAATATGTTACAAGTACTTGGAGAGCTAAATGCAAAAGGGGGAAAGGAATACATATCAAGAGAAAGTTTCATGGGACGACATGGAATAGGAGCAATGAACAATAATGGGGATAGACTTCTAGAACAATGTGAGGAAACCGACCTGATTACAGGTGGAACCCGATTTCAACATAAAGACATCCATAAATATACATGGACATCCCCAGAGGCCAGATTGACCATGTCTTGATAAACAGGAAATGGAGAGGGTCGCTTCAAGATGTGACAACCAAGAGGGGTGCAGATCGGAAGAGATCACAACCTGGTCATAGCAAAAATATCATTAAAACTGAGGAAGACAAGGAAAGGTGAAAAAAGAAGCCAAAACTTGTGTCCGCAAAAACTCAAGGAGAAACAAATAGCCAAAGAGTTCTTAACAGAAATTAAGAACAGATTCCAGCTATTGCAAAATGAACAGAAACTTAAAATCAATGATTTTAACCAGGAAATCAGAGAGGCGATAAAAAAAATACTAGAGCACCCCAGAAAGTACAAAGATCAATGGATCTCTGAGGACTCATGGAAGATAATTGCTCAAAGAAAAGAGGTTCCGCAGAATTTTTTTCCTGAAATCTGAGGTCTTATCAAACAAAAGAAACAGGTCTCATTGTCAAGCTACCAAAAAAAAGGAACCTAGCGGAATGTGGAAATTGGAGAGGAATTATGCTTCTATCCATCACAAGCAAAGCTTTCAGCAGAATAGTCCTAGATAGAATGAATGAAACTCTAGATAAGATAATTCGGAAACAAGCAGGCTTCAGAAAAGGCTGTTCTTGTGTTGAACAAATCTTCACCTTAAGACAAATCTTTGAGAAAAGTAGAGAATAGAACACAAGCATATTTATCGATTTTGAGAAAGTATTTGATAGTGTACATAGACCAGCTCTATGCAAGATCATGCGTCACTGTAGAATACCAGAAAAAATAGTAGCAATCACTAAAATGTTATACCAGGACATCAGAGCTAAGGTGATCTGTGGACAAGAACTCACAGATGTATTCCAAATTGATGCAGGAGTTAAACAAGAATGTATTTTGTCACCATTTCTCTTCTGGATCATTCAAACTAAAAGAAGTTGTGTGTCTATGGATGCACAGAAAGTTGGACTTAATATTAACATAAACAAAACAAAGACTATGAGATTTCACAACAAAGAACAGGCACCCGTAAAGCTAGATGGAAGAGAAATAGAAAATGTCAAAGCATTTACCTAGTTGAGTTCAAGGATCTGCTATGATGGAAATTCTGAAGAAGATGTCAGGGAGAGATTAAAGAAAGCAAGAAAGGTTTATGGAACACTTAATAACATCTGGAAATCAATCAAGATATCAACCAAAACAAAAATACAAAATTTTCAGATCTAATGTACTCCTCTATGTTGATGAATCGTGGAAAACCACAGCTGTGATCAACAAAAAAACTGGACACCTTCCAAACTAAATACCTGAGGAGAATCTATAAAATATTTTGGCCCAACAAGATATCGAATGCATAAATTCTTAAAAAAGCCCAAATGGAACCCCTGTCGCACACCATAATACAGCGCAGATGGAAATGGATTGGTCACATCTACAGAACAGCCCTTAGATGGACCCCACCTGGAACCGGAAAAAGAGGGCGACCTTAAAGACCTGGCGTTGAAAGAGAGATGAAAAAGATGGGATGGCCCTGTGGACAGATTACCAAATTGGTAGCAGATAGAACAGAGTGGTGTTCCTTGCTCCCAGCCTTATGTGCAACCCTGATACGATGATTCCTATAAATATTTAAATAATACAAATTATTTTCAAATCAGAAAATTACACGATGAATGTATGAAATAAAAAAATATAATCTCTGAGAAACTATAAAATCAAATAACAATGTTATATCAATAATATAAATTATTTTCAAATAACAGTTCATGATACCCTATTTATTAAAATACCTTGTGAGATATAAATGTAAATGTCAAGATCAAGAGTCAGAATATCCCCAACCCCTCCCCACAAAAAACAAAACAAAACAACATCTAAAAAAACCCACTAAGGTCATGTCATCAAATGTCAAGTAAGATTAAATTATTCTCAATTCCAATTTAATAACCGTTTACCATGGAATGACATATAGCTTAGGCACTTACTCTCCCAGATATCACTGTAAGTTCTCACATCAGCCCTAAAATCAACTCGTTTGAAGAACACTAATGGCTGCACTTACTAAAAATAACATTTCATAACATATTTCAAGAGAAGATGAAAATATTTTAAAATAAAGTTGAGATATGATGAACTGTTAGTGTTTGTTATGCTGGCAACAAACAATAAAAGGTGCTGAATAGGGAATGATGGATCAAAAATATGCTCTTAGTTATTCATATTAAAATCACAATAGTCTAAAGATAAAGAGTATTACAAATTATTTATCTGCCATTGAATCACAGATATAATATGGAGAGTATCAAAGCCAGTCACTTGGAAATTATAAATGTAATGTAATCATGAGCATAAAAGAAAGGTATAGATGTATTATAATCAGGGGATAAAAATGGTAAATGAATGACAATTGCTCCATGTCTTCATCAGCATAAGGAAAGAATCCATAAAAAATATGACATTGCCATCAGTGTGCATTGACCGTAGGAATACGTAGTTGCCGTGCTGTTTGATGATGAGCTTGAAACACTTTAATCACCATTGCTTGTACATGTACACAGGATATATGAATGCATGACAGCTAGAGAGAAGAATACAAGCATTTGATGACAAATGCCACAGAAAACTCCTCAAAATATCAAAAAATAAAGGAGTACGAGAAAAATTCCTATGTTAAATAGGAGATCCAAAAGCACAAGGACCCCAATAACCCCTGCTATCCATTATTAAGAGGAGAAAGCCAATGTGATTTGGGCACACCAGACACTACTCCTAGGCAAAACCATCTTACAAGGAGCAGTCAAAGACAGTAGGAAAAGGGGCTGTAAAAAAAATCCTAGATCATAATAATAACAAGAAATGGACTGCCCAACCCTTCCAACACCTTATTTCAGCCACACATGTCTCCCTATGTCCTTTCTACATGGCATGAAAAAAAACCTTAGGAAATCAAGTAGATATTTATTTTCATATAATCAGTCCATCCTCACTTCAACTTGAAATAACAGAGAAAGGATCATGAGATTGGGTAATGTTGTCAATGTTAAATGACTTTACAAATTTGTGAAATTAAAAAACAAAAACAAAACAAAAAAATACCCAGTCTCTATGTGCCTTACTCTACTGAACGATGATTTTCAAGTCTGATATTGCCAGGATTAAAGTAATCTTTTCATAGTCCTAAATATTGCACCAGTTTTTGAGCTTGTACATAATTTTCATCCATCATACTCATAAACAGAAAAATTTAGCAGCTCAAACGAATTTCTATTTTAATTTCATGACAATTGAGTGTTTGATGAGCGGATGAAGTTTTCCAGAATTGTAAGAACAGCTTTAGTCTCCACACCAGTGTCTAATTTCACATAACGCAAAAGTATCTCTCCACATCCACAATTTCTCAAGTAGGACAATGCTCTGGTAAATTGAAAAAGAAAAATACCCAACACAAAATGAGCTAGCAATATACAAATATTTAAGGAGAAAAAAAAAATTCCACATACTAAGACATTCAACCAGTATTGTAAAGAACAAACTTTTAGGAAGTCCAAAATGAGCTAAGATGATAAAATAGTAAAGGCAATTTCATGCTCCAAAGGCCTTGGAGAAGCTTTTTAGTAGGTGTTAGTAGTTCATACTTTGTCAGACACTTTGTCATCAAAAGCGTGAAAATAAATATAGCTAATCAAATGCAAAATAAAATGATGGAAACAAAAAGAAAATTAACAAAAATAATAAAAGAACAATAATAAATAAATTAATTTTAAAAAAGCCATAAAGAAACCCTAGCCTAACAAACAAATGGCTTCATTATAGAAAATCCCTAGTCCTTTTTATTTTTAATCCCAAAGAGAATGTTTCCTTTTCGGTATGTTCCCAAAAAAAGATTGGAATAACCCAGATGTCAGCCGCAAGCTGGCACTGCAGACAATAAAGGTGAATTATCTTGCCTGAGGATAAAAATCCAGTTACCAGAGTGAGGCTTGAATGTAGGACATCCAGCTTGCAGTGCAATGCCTTAACAACTCTACCAGCCATCTACTCTACAATGCTACCACTACTATGTAAATAATAATTAATACATTAAGAATATGAAGATTTTTTTCGTTTCTTTCCTTATATAGATTCTTGGCTTGTCTCTAAGGGGTTATTTCATATTCTTAATGTATTAATTATTATTTATCTGAAACCCCTCTGCCTCATACCCTATTCACTACTATGTAAGTAATAAGGCCTGAAGCATTGCTCAAAATTAATATAAATGCTATGGCCAATACTTTTCCATTGTGAATATGGATTTCAAGCATTACCAATAATTGAGCAGACTGAAGTTTTTAAAGAATAATCATTATTTGTAACCAGGTTTGATGCTGCAAGAGATATCTAGAACATTTTGCTTGAGATGAACATCAAACTTTCTACCCCAAGGATTTATTTGAATGTTATTGTCATTTTGAGACATCCAGGTCATATTCAAAAGAAAAATGAAACAAAAGCAAAAATGAAAAAATGTTCAAGGTAATACCTGTATAAAGCATAGTAATCTGTCTCCGCTTGTTTGAGGAATCTCTTCAATCTGTTAAGATTGTGTACAAACTGTGAAGATAATGATAAGACTTCAATATATAACATATATATTATATATTAAAAAATGATACAATTTTGCATATAAGAAAACTTATAATGTCTATAATCAACAAAGATATTCATAAAACACAGTCTAACCTTTTTTTAAAGATTCATATCTAGTTCTAGACAATCCTTTCTTTAAAAAGGATAGCAAAAGGGAGATTATTGTGCTTCTTTCGTACAATTAAATTATTGCCCTCACACACAGACTGAGAAACAGATCTGAAACTGTTTTTGGTGGAATGAAGGGTAACTTTAGGGTCCTTTACTAAAATCAAGATGAAAGGCAAAAGAGTTTTTGGAATGAGATTAACCACTCAGTTAAGTGATAACGCACATTTGCTAGGCTAAGACAAGTGATTGGTGTTAATTTATCAAATGTTGGTAGACATTTCTTATCTTTCATAATTGACTTGATCCAGACATAGCAAACACAAAGAAAGGCAAAAGAGTTTTTGGAAAAATGGGCAAAATAGGTAGTCAGTTTCAGGACATTTTTGCAAAAACTACTATATAATTCAAATAATAGGCCTTTGGGGCAAGGTCTTGACCAGTACCTATGAATTTTTAAGTAAGATACTAATTGTCTTGACCTCTTGTGTTACATTATAAGCCTGTCAGGAAAGTAATTACCTTTATAAGAGAATGAAATGCTCAACCCACTAAGAAGACTAAAATTAAATGCTATAATATAATAATATACTAATCCAAGTATGATGTAATTATAAGAATGAGAAAAATTGATTAAGCATAAATTTAAAACTCACACTCATAGTGATGTCAGCAGACACTGCATACTACAGTAATACAGTGGGACCTCTGTAATTAGGAATCTGGGTAATTAGAAAATTGGCATAACTAATGGAACAGAGTCTGTTTTGTATATTTTACCTTTTACTGTTCCCCAGCTGATGGGGACATCTATTTTTTGTCTGGAACGCATTGATCAACTTCATCCCTTTTTCTCAAAAACTCATTGAAAGATTCACTTCTCACCCAATCACAATAGCCGCGCAAAGCACTTAAGTTATCATTAAACCTAATTGACAATAGAAAGTTTCAAGATATTTTCAGTGTAGTTTGTGAAATACTGTAATCCATATCTCAACACTCCTATAACATAGGAGCAGACCTGCCAACCCAAAAAGCTGAGTGGGAGAGAGATTCAAACCAAACCAACTGAGCGTGAGATTTGCTGCTCTTGGAGTGATATTTGAGTTTGCACCCCATTTTCAATTTGCTACCTATTACATTTATAGTATTGAAACGCAAGAACAGTTGTTACCCTTTTCAAATATTTTGAGCTAGCTTTACAATATTGTATTACTGTGATCAAAATGGTCGTAATTAAGTAAAAGAACAAACCTAAAATTTAAGCTTATTAAATAGCTAACCAACAACCTGAAGTTTAGAGTACAGCTATGATAAAAATGAAAATAAATAAAAATTATAAAGGAAGCCCGAAGTCTGATGCATGCCTTAACTCCAATAGAGACTGGACTTGAACTCTGTATTACTGCCGGTGTTTGGTTTTTATCAGCTAACTACTTAGAAACTATACCTTGGGCAGCTTTGAGAATTGCACAATCAACACATTGTTGAAGCCTGCTATGAAGTTAATGCAAACTCTATGAAAACTATATTATGATTTTATATTGTTGCCAGATGTCCAATGTCAGAAACTAGCGTTATTTAAAACTTTCAATACTTTTTTACTAACATAATCGGCTATGTAGATTTAATACATAGTAGATCTATTATCATGCTACTGATACCACATTGCTAGTGACCTACAAAGTTTATTTTTTTATCAGGGCAAAAACTGTATGAGGATAACATTGTCCACCTCCCACACACAACCCAACTCATCCTACTTGACACTCACCATCGCTAAGGATTTCAAAATAACACTAAGCAGACAGCTCACAATAAAACGGTAACTAAGGTCAACACGACCTCAAAATGTCGGTAATCGGTAACTACTCTTATTTTAGCATGTTTGTATGACCGATTAGACAGAGAAATCATGTTTTCATTTAAGAAGTATATACATGTAGAACTAAACCACTTACACGACCCCATCCCCCACCCCACCCTTAAGAACGTTGTAAATCGTACAGTACAATGCAATAATCAAAAGAAACAATGCTGGTTTGGGAGAAAATCAATATTTGCTGCAATTGATAATATAATTGGTTCAGCAGTGTACACCTACTGGTCTTAATCAAATACCAAACAGTGTGTACTACTCATGGATGCAAGTGAAAAATGTCAAAAAGCCTGCAGACAACCTGTAAAATCTCAAAAAGCCTGCGACTAGTCAACG
>JASKDV010126632.1:0-14208 GCA_032466395.1 Aegires albopunctatus | reverse complement strand
GAGTAAACTCGTGCTTGGTCCACGAAAGTAGGTCACGCCGCACGAGTTATCTCGTGCTGTGGGTAGAATCAGTTAAGGTATGTTCATAAATTATGGATCAAATTTATTGATTGGTGATTATTATGTTTTTCATTGCTCTATCTTTCTCATTGATGGAATATTTTGTTTTGAATTTTATTGATAATCCAGAACATATTACAGAGGAATTACTGGAAGATATAAAAGGTATGTAGTTTTATATGATTTTATAAATGGAATAAAACTAAGCTTAAAACATTGATTTCTCAATTTATACTATGCGTGATAATATTGTCCTTTTAATGTTTTTAAACCTGAGAAACTAGTAAAACAAAGAGTCAATAAGACAAGTCTAAAAAGGGAAAAAAACTTCATTTGCTCCTTTAGATAATAGTTAGCCAATACATATTTCTAATGTTCCAAATACCTTTCTCAAATGTCCTCAGTTCGTTGCTGCTTTGTGACTTCATACGAACGTGCACAGCAGATACAGGAAGTCACTATAAGAGGAGGCCATGCAAATAAAGTAAATTAAGCTCTATGTTTGTTCTGATTTATGTGTTTTACTTACTTAAGCAGACCTCCTTAGTATTACAGAAAATCTGTAATCATTATAGAAAACATTCGAAACACAGCAAATTACAGAATTACAAAAATTGCCAGTAGAATACAGATTTTTTAGAAAGATAAATTTTGGCTGTAGTGTCACTTTGTGTCTACTTTTAAATAGGTCTTTTAGACTTGTTTCCATCAAGCCAACTAAGTTTAGACATCCAGGTCTCCATGTAGATCTAAAATTTTTAAAAGTAATTAGACATGGAACCTTCTATGTTCATAAAGTTTCATAAGCACTTTAAGATAACTTTCATAAAACAATCTATTATATATGTATTCATATTTTCATTTTTGTGAAGTAACCGCCTCATTACAGATAATTCTGTTAAAATACAAAAACATTTGGAACCATTACAGAATTTTTAATTTCAAACTAAGGAGGTCTGCTTAAAAGTACTTTGCCCATCTTGAGCAAAGGTCATTAACCCTTTATTGCCTACAACTGCCACCTAAAACCATCTTCCCTGCCTGAGGCTGCCATGATAAAAACAGGAAAATAATGGTGGTCATACAAAATCTGCTATAACTTCAAACCCCTTTATTGAAATATCTCCAAAATTGGTGTTATGCCTGGTTTAGGCTGTAAACTCATTGTTATTCCAGTAAAATTTGGAATATTTGCTTTAAATCCATTGTTTCCAGGGTCTATCCAACATTCAGATGTTTTTGCTGTTGGTGGTTGACGTTCCCTCACCTCTTCCTCTTCCACGGCCCTAGATGAAGCCCTAGGTCGAGAATTTGATGGTCCATCATGTTGTACACTTCTACTAGTAGTACTAGATCTAGGCTGATCTATGTCTATAAAACTATTGTCTGTATCATTAGAATTGCTATCCTCGTCTGCCGATAGGTCTAGCTCAGTGTATGAATCCATCATAAACCCAGTCATGACTTCATCATCATAGTTTTCTCGACATAGTTTCAACAACAGTGACCATATTTAGTCAAAAGGGTGTTGGAGAAAGGTTGTTTACACTATTACTAAGGCTATTAGGCAGTGTCAGCTTTGGTTTCGTTTCGTATCTGGTGCTAGACAGTAATTATTGTGCAATGGTTTTGTATTACACATATAGATGTAGCCCGTCACGAAGGGCTAGTTACGTGTATATGCGTAGCCTGTCACTAATGAGTTAAGATATTACATATCTACTGCCATCCATTCCTCTTTTGTTTTGTTTTGGCATTTTTTAAATAGTAATTTCTCTTCTAATTGTTATTCAAATCATTGATAACATGAATTAATGCCAATCACAGATGATATTTTGGCCTGGTTGCATTCCTCCATTGCATTAATTCGTTAGATAAAGACCTTGCTTTAGATCAAAATATTACAGCCAAGCCCAACAACAGAAGGCTCAGGAATATTTTGACATAAATGAATGATAATAATAGTGTAACATTGCCTTTTTAGATGTTAATTTTTACTTCTACATGCTAATATATTATTATCTCTCAGCACTGATTCGTGATGTCATCTATGTATTATAAATTGTTTATGATGTTTAATTTATACATTACATGCACCATGACACTGTAAAATGTTGAAGTAAGCAACTGAGGATGTGTGTGGTGAGTGAGAGGGAGAAATTTCTGCCTGTAGTTCTCATGTGTAATCAATGAGCAAATTTCCCCATGGGATTACAACAGTTTAGCTTATCTTATCCCAGCTTATATCATTGATTGATTTGGTAATAAATATTTGAAAATTCATGTATGTATGGGAGTGGATAGCTCAGTAGATTATGTGCTGGCCTAAGAAGCCAAAACGGTGATTGGTTACGCTCGACATGAGTTTGAATCCCAGTCGGTGCAAGTTTTATGTTGAAATCCGATTTTTTCTTATTTCCTCTGTTCCCTTATCCTGTGGTAGGCAGGATATAAGTGCTTAGTCCTATCGGAGATAAACAATAAACTTGGAGATCCCATGTGCCTTTGTGCATGTTAAAGAATCCTCAATGGGTGAAAAGCGATAAGAGAAGGCGGTTACGGTCACCATTCTGACAAAATTCAATTTCTACCGTGGTCAAATTTAGGAGTACTGCTCCTACAAACTTCTGCTTTATATTGAGGTTGTCTCTCATCTGAAATAAGCGAGAAAAGTCAAGATCTGAGGGGCAGGAAGTGTTCCTGGTCATTCCACACTTCCTGAAACACATTGCCCAGGCATAGCGCAACATGCTACCACATCATCTGTTAAAACGAATAGACAACAACAACAATACATGTTTAACATAGAAGTTTTATTATTGATATTTCATCAGCTGGACTGCTCAAAAGTTAGTGAGAATGATTTTTTATAATTGTAAAATCTGAGATTGCCTCTGTGTCTTCCATGATTCTGCCATGTAAAGCAAAGCGATATATCTCCAAAAACCAAGTTTTGGCATCTTTTAGTTTCATTGGGCTTATCCATACCCATTTTTATCATGTGTCAAAATCAGAGTGGCGTATCTCCATTGGAAATGGTATTTTAAATGTTTTGAAGTAAAGTAAGTGTTTTGTATTTTTCTTGGAATTCAAGATACATGGGATTGCCTTTGCATGGCAGAATTGTTAGCAGACTGATATCCTGACAGTAATACTCAATTTGATTGTTTGACAATTTATTCAAAGAACATTTTTCTCCTTGCTATATTATTGACATTCCGACTTCTACTTTATGTTTCAGTTACCACCTCCACCCCCAGATATAGATTATCCACTTGATGGCAATAGCATTCTTCATGTCAGTGGTCGTATCAGGTCAGTATGTCACAGTATAGAAAACTACATATTATACCATATATATCAGATATATCACATTGAGGGAATTTTTAAACCTTTGAGTTTAAATCTTTGCTTACGATTTTCTGAAATGGATGAACTGTAAAATATATATTCTTATGCATATTTCCTCTAGTGCGTGCAGTTATCTCTTGTTATTTTATTAATAATTTACAGAAGATCTTTGTTTATTTGCAAGAGTTTCTTCAGTCAGAATCAATAGAGGTCATCAATTTTTGAGTCTTTCTTTTAGATAAAGATGGTCAATTGGGATAAGATCAATATTCCATTACAGTCATACCCACTTATTCTGAATCTAAAAATAAATGTCTAAAATTTTCAGTATAATCGATAATGACGCAACGTTGCTGTGTAGAGGTACAGTCAGCCCTCTGTAATCCGAATGATTTTCTGGGAACAGATATTTTTCTTATTATTTCCTGGTATTCTCTAATCCAAACAAATTGCAGAGAATGGAGGTGTTCAGATTTTTAGAGAGTGCTGACTGTATTTTAGTATGCTACAATGCTGTTTCGGGTATTATTCACATCAATGGAAAGGAAACACTGCATCAGCCATTTTGTATGAGGCATTCACTGTGTTACAGTGGTTTTTTTATTGCATTTTCTTTCAGTCTTGGTTTTCTTGTATCATTTTCTTTGTGGCTGGTGTTCGTTTTGACTTTTGACCAAAGAATTTTTGTGATTTCTGTTCTCAACCAGCCGAAAAATATTTCAGTATAAGCGGGCTTACGTTCAGATTAACTGGTCTATTTATATAGAAAATATTTCGTTCTTTGAAATAGTTTCAGTTTAACTGGGATTTCAGTATTTACGATTTCAGTATAACTGGGTTCGACTGTAATTAATGGTAATTGATACCAGTAGACTTAGATTATTCATATAGTTTAAAGATATATAACATTGCGTTTGAGATAAAACTTATGAGATTGTTTTTGATTTCAATAGAGTTAATTTTGTTTTCTCGTTTCTTGCAGAGAACATTCTTGTGAAGTTCTGTTTGAACAGGATAACGAGGAAACTTCTGTGGCTACTCTATTGCTGGACTCATTGCTGAAGGTGTATAAACAATTTATAATTATCGATTTATTATTAGGAAAAAAGTAAAGTTAATATAAGATGTGGACATTCATTCTCTTTCTTAAAATTGATAAGCGGTTAATGTTATAAGCTTATCAGCAATATTAGATGTTTCCTTTTTCAAAAATAATGATTTGGGAAATCTTTATGGCAAATTTGATAAGAAATCAGAATTAAATAATTTTTCAAGTGAAAATTGTATAAATAGTTGAGCGTTGATAATCCAACAAACTTGCCTATCCGACAGAATACATGTATACTGGGAACCGAATTTTCCCTTCTATTTTATGTATCGATATACTGACAATTCACTATTCACTATTCCAAATCTGACATAGGATAAGAGAAAACAAAACTGTAAATTTAATAGAAAAAACGGTTCGATAATCCGACATGACTTTGTAAATTTTTGTACAGGTGAGTTTAATTATAGATTGCCATACAAAGAAGGCACTCAAACGACTAAAAACCAGATGTAACACGGACCAGCGATTAACCTAAATAATTCATCATGTACCCCTATTTCCCTTGTTCAACCCCATCCCCGTCCATCGGAGGAGTTGGTGACGAGCACCAATAACTTTCGCCTCCCGCTGCCGACCCTTCCACTGCAGACCCTCCCGACAGTGTGGAGCCTTACTGCTCCTTAGAGTTAGAATCCATGACACTGATCGTTACTGTCAGTGACATGTGGAGGATGGTCAATAGCCATGTTAGTCTGTCATCACATTGATGAGATTGAGAACGAACAGGCACCACTCATTTGTGACCAATTGCATTAAGATTTCTTCTGTCCCCCTTGTTATTGTTATTGTTACATTACTTCGTGTGTTGCTTACCATCTGTATCTAGGCTGTATAAATGAAACTACAAATTCCTACTCGCTCCTTTCTCCCAGAATTTATTTAAACTTTAATACAATAATGCTGTGTATTGAGTAAAGAAATAATATAAGAAGAATGACATACATTGTAGATATAATAATATCTGTTATAATAATAAGTGTTATGCTAGATAGCATAGCCAATTGAAATAAAGATGCCAAACGGGGTAAGATTAGGTTTTGGGGGTCACATTGAGTTTCAGTAATATAGATCTGATATTCTGATAAACTCAATAATTTGACTCTTTACTTTTAGTTGGGGACGGGTGGGGTCGGATTATCGGCACTCTGCTGTGTATGCCAAATCATAAATTAGGAATAAACCTTAAAAGTATTTTATTTGCATTCATAAATTTAAGAATAAATTGCTATCTTCCAGTATGTTGATATAAATGACATGAAATCAACCATTGCTTTATAATTTGACTGCCTTAAAATTTGTGCTGTTTTGGTATAATCTATTGTCTAATTTGACCTGTTGCTTGATATATGTATCTTATAAGTAATGAGCTTACTCTCTGATTAAGACATCTGCTTCAAAATTTGAAAAATTTACTGAAGAGATGGCTTTCTTTCTACCATCTTTCAGTGTCCAATTGATACAAGAAGAGCCCTTTCTAGTAATGTTTTAATCATTGGAGGAACTGCCATGCTTCCAGGATTCTACCACAGATTACAGCTAGAGCTTGAAAATCTTCTGAAAAAGCCAGCCTATTGTGAGCAGCTTGGAATAAAGAATTTCAAATTTCACAACGCACCTGCGAAGGAAAATTACACTGCTTGGCTCGGAGGTAATTGTCTTTAAAAAAAACCCTTTTTCAAATTTCTTTTACTATCACTATTACCGTTACACCCAATGTGCATGAATTGAGATTACTGAGGGTGTTTGTGTGTAGATGAAGAGATGTACAAAAATTACTTCATTCTTTAGTTTTGGACCATTATTTGAAGATAAAATGTCTTTTTCATTTTATGGTCATCTAGCATATAAAATTTTGAAATCTACTTCCCCTTGCAAAATTTGAATGAAAAATTGTCTGTCTGAATTCAAAATAGACATTGCTCTTTAGTTTTGAAAATGTTGCTTAAAACCTTTATTCTCTATATATTATATATTCTATAAACATTTTTTAATCTTTTTCAGGAGCATTGGTGGGGGCTTTAGAAACTTTGCCTGCGAAATCCTTGTCTCGAGATGTTTATTTACAAAAAGGAAAAGTCCCAGACTGGTGTTGTGTAGACAATGATCTCTCAGAAGACAGGCTTGTTAAATAGATGACTAGCAAATTATTTGATTTTTTGCCTTTATGTTATTGTTATTTTCTCATGAATTAAATAGATTTCTTATATCTTAGCTGCACTATATTTCATTTAGATTATAAGGTGATGGAAAAATGTCTTTACTGGGGTAACCGGCAAGTCCCAGATTTAAAATAAGTTAGATTTGTGATTTTTAAATCCCCCTTTTTTTCAATGCCAGATATAATTGAGGATGAGATGAGAAGTTTATTATTGAAGAGTGAAAGCATGAATAGCATTTAAGGAGATCTATTGTTACAAGATTTTTTTTGACATGGTCATCTCTAGCAACTTGCTTAGATGTCAATTGAAAGCTCTTCTGAGATTGAGATTCATTTGTATTTGTACTTGTTTGTTTCAGTGTGAACAAGTTTTTAATCTTGTGTCACCCTAAGGAATCTCACACATTTTTCTTCTTAAGTTCAACTGCAGTACATTTGCCATTACAATACATAATAATATACACTTTGAACAAAATGTTTTCATTGAACAGAATGAACTACTGCTACAGATGATTTTTTGTCATGAACGGCTCATTGCTCAGTGGTCACGATACTGGGCTTGAAATAAGTTGAAAGAGGATTGTGTTACTTTAGAGCTTGTCTGCAATGTTTTGGTAGGCCTATCCCTGGTAAAAGTCTGTCATTATAGTAATTATAGGCTGATTAACATTATTTCTTTCTGCTGTGTGAAATGTTTGAAAGGAATTGTGTGTATTAAATTCAGGACAGATGAAAGGGAGGGGTGCCACTTCTGAATAGAGTCAATTCATATATTTGTTTTACTTAAGGGTTTCCATTCATTTCCCTACAAATTTGCAAATATCAACATAGGTTTGAGGAAAGTTTGTGTCTGTCTGGCTAAGGTGATGGGCTCAAATATGATAGTCATTGATTTTAACAAAATGTATCAAAGGAAAAACACTGCTGGGTAGGCCTTAATAAAGTGTTTTTAAGGTTTAACATTGCATTGAGTTATTATTTTTTTTTAATGTCGTTACCGGTAACTAAATCACCGCAATTATTTGAATTTCTGGATGGGTTTTTGTGACACTCTTTTCAGATAAGGATTTTCTCTGCTTATGACATCATTATTTAATTTAAGTCCAGGCAATAGAACTTCAATATAATAGAACTATTACTTGTGTGCTTTAATTTTACAAAATTCTAAGATGTCATCTCTTGATCCCACCCACTTACTTTTTATCGAAGCCTCAGTTTAGACAGAATAAAGAAAATCTATGAATTAAGAGATGTTTGCTTACACTTCTTCTGATGAAGGAATTTTGATTTTCATAAAACGTTCTTTTATGATTTTATCTTGTCTCCTTACTCGTAAGTTTGGGTTTACAATTTCCATCCTTATTTTTTAGTTTTATCAAGATCTAGATCTTACTTTTTTAATTCATTGCTTCCAGCCTCCTTTTGAAAATCATCCATCCAATAACCATAGTAGTGATAACAATATAACATTAATCTTGCTAAATATTTGAATTATATATTAATATATAAGCTAACAATGAAAATCCCGTCAATTTTATTTCTAGCTGTTCTGTGTGTCATTACCATTAATGAGAGCATTGCTTTAGCTTTTAGTCAATTAGTGTATATGTATTATAATTACCATGAATAATTTCATAATAGGCTACATGTATCATCTTTCTTAAACTGAGCAGATCATTGTGTAAAGCTTTAATATGTGCAATAAATAAGTTCAAAACCTTTGACTTTTTGTATATTTTGTTTTGTGTTACAATTAAAAAAAATAAATCATCAGTTGTAATTTTTAATGTTTTGTCCCCTCGGAGAATATGGGGAGAGAGGGAGGCATATACCTGGTGGCATTCACCATTTATGTGCATTACTTGGCCACCTTCACATCATGACTGAAAGCAGATGGCATTTTTTGGACATATAATAATATAATCAGGCACAAGAACAAAATACTAATACTAAATACTAGCAAACAAAGCAATGAATATACACTTCTCAAAACCAACTTCTTATATTGATAGATCATTAATATTAAGCACAGGATCCGCATATCCTAATACAATATGAATGTACCATATGGCATAGTGTTTTTATATGCTTTTAGGGTACTCTTAATTGTCCCAACTTGCCCAAATTATTTCTCAATTCCCTGGGGAGTATACAGAGGTGCACACCAACAATTAACAACAAGGTTGAACTCATAGCGATTTAAACCAGACAATGGCCTTTTAATTTATATAAATATAATTAGTACTAATGGTATTCATCATAATTTTTATTTGATGATAACTGTGTGTAAAGCAATACAATCAGCTGAGAGTGATCATGGTAGAATATTGTGATAGATTGAATATACATGTAGCTGCTCACTGCTTTGCGGTATTGTTCATCAACTCAAGTTCAAGTTTGTCCAGTATTACAAATGTACATATGACCATCTATTTCAACTTCAACTTATCAACACAATTTCATTTTCGTAGTCCAATGAGTCGGGTGTGTCTTGGTGGTTTATATTTGTATGGTGTGTGTAAGCGTTTAAAATGAAATTGAAATAATATAAAAAACATTACAATGAATCATTCATCTGGTTATTCTAAATACTGAAAGTGAACAGGTCAATAAAATGTGATTCCGGGATAATTGACACACTCCTATTATAGCTGTAATTATTTTCAACTGCTACCTGGGGTCGAATTAATAAGGATATTAATCTTAATGTTGAAACTACATAGATTACAAAAGGAAAGGCATGTTCGTGTTTTGCAATAGAGGCATCACTGCAGTGCAATGGTTAACATAGCGAGACGCGAGACATAAATCGACTCCACCAATTTACCATGGGTTACTTTTAGGGTTTGCAAGGTAAAAGTAAAAGTAAGCGCGCATATATTCCGCTAGGAAGCAATCTCTAAATAATTATTAAAGGTCTTTTAATTGATGTTTCCACTTGATGTCCCAATCGACTCATCTGGATTGGATACCTCACTATTAATATATAACTAAGATTTAACTAAACTACGGTACCGTTGTCCTTGTACGACTTGCGCTTAACTCATAAAGTAAAGTATGTTCTTCTAGTAAGTTCTAGAGCACGTTCCTACTAAATGTGGGAATAAGTGAGCATACAGAGGTGCGACTCGATGAAAGGTACTTCACTCTAGCATACTGACAAGATCTACCTATACCATTTTACACCTGGGTGCGGTGAAAAAATGCATGTAAAGAGTCTTTCCCAAGAACTCCACATCGCGCCAAACTGGGATTCGATCCTGGGTCCTTTCGATCACCATCACAAATGTCTACCACGATGCCACACTCATATTAATATTAACGAGATGCTGTTGGTCTGTTCAAATGATTTCAAATAGTCATTGTTATTGTAAATCGCCTAGAGGTCTAAGCATTGGATACTAGTACTACTCCTCAGTACTAGATAGTAGGCCTACGTGCACTTACTTGTAATTTGTATTGGGATAATGAGTTTAACTTTAATATTTAATACTAATGGTGACTCTCTAAAGCGGGTTGACCAGGCCTACAGATACAGACAATATGTAATCACGACAGAAAACACGTCCAAACCACAGCAAATTACAGAATTACAAAAACTGCCTATAACATACAGATTTTTGAGATAAATAAAATTTGACTGGGATAAAAATAATAAATAAAATAACACTTATTCATCCCCGAAGGGAAATTTATCTTTTGGTATTTACCGTCACCGAGCGTCAGCCGTAAGAACAGCGCCGCAAACGTAGGTTTGCCCGAGAGTTAAACACGGTGTCTCCAATGAGACTCGGGATCCCTTTCGCATGCGAGTCCAACGGCTTAACCGTTCTGCCACCGTACCACGTAATAACGAAACTATGCAATCCTAGAACACTGACTGGTGACATCACAATCATGTCAATAATGAGCTGCCACCAGCACATTTGTCTTTTTTCTCTTTGGGTCAAAAGTCAAGACAGTCTAGATAAAAACCTGTGGCGGTAGGGCTAGTTTCCCATCACAAGTCCTTACTGCGAATAGCAATTAGGGCTAGTTTCCCATCACAAGTCCTTACTTCGAATAGCAATTAGGGCTAGTTTCCCAGCACAAGTCCTTACTTCGAATACCAATTTGCCTCAAGCAACGCTAGAGATAGCTGGGGAGATTTGAAAACTATAGTGAACTACAACCGAAAAAGAGTAACATTTAAAAAAAATAAAAATAATTACGGATGATTCCACTATCCAAGGACAAATTACAAATACTAAAGATGATGAAAAATATAAAGAATCTAGGGCATGGTTCGCAAGCTGGTGCCAACAAGTTAGAACCCCAACTGCAATTGAATGTTTAAAAAATGAAGGAAATCACAACAGATTTCAAGCAAAACATATCTTCGAATAACCCAATTAATACCAATGGTGAACATGAAGAGTAAGTCTCGACTTACAAATGCTTAGGAGTTACAATTAAGTTCAACCTAGAATGATAAGGCCATGTTACGAACTTTCTACTAATACTAATATATAAACAAGAAAACGTTCTTTTTAAAGAAGGCTAAAACCTTATAACATTGACAACAATCTGCTATGTTCGTTCTATAATGCCACCACTGAGAGCAATGTTACTTTTTGTATTGCAGGTTTGGGAAGGAATGTCAAGTATATAGAAAAAGAACAGTCAAATAAAGTACACGTAATAACAAGGGCTGAGAAAATGAGCACACCCACCTTTCCATCCCGAGAAGATGTATATTATTATATAGCATTCATTGCTTAAAGAAAAATAAAAAAATGTCCTTTGACCCTTATCATCCATCAAACGCCCAAATAAAAATGTCCTTTGACCTTTATCATCCATCAAACGTCCAATTAAAAATGTCTTTTGACCCTTATCATCCATCAAACGTCCAAATAAAAATGTCCGTTGACCCTTATCACCCATCAAACGCCCAAATAAAAATGTCCTTTGACCCTTATCACCCATCAAACGCCCAAATAAAAATGTCCTTTGACCCTTATCACCCATCAAACGCCCAAATATAAAAAAAGTCCTTTGACCCTTATCACCCATCAAACGCCCAAATAAAAATGTCCTTCGACCCTTGTCATCCATCAAACGCCCAAATAAAAATGTCGTTTGACCCTTACCACCCATCAAACGCCCAAATAAAAATGTCGTTTGACCCTTACCACCCATCAAACGCCCAAATAAAAATGTCCACTGGTCTGTGAGACCCATCCTCATGTTTTGTTGTCCTGAAGGATACAAAAGATGTTTTAACCACCTTGCACTTCCAAACTTTTGTCTTCCGCTCCATCTCTACCTGATGCACATTATTCATTAATTAAAACATAACACGTGTATTTATCTTAACTGTTATCTCTTTGCTATGTATTGGAACAAAATCAATAAAAAAAATATTTGATGCTTTTTGGGATTTAAAATGAAAAATTCCAAAGCGTACTTTTTTTGAAGAAAATCGTAACCGAACTTTGGCGAAAATTTGGTGGATAAAGGGGTTGTGGTTTAGGAGGAGAAGTGACACATGTGTTTCAACTCTTCGATTATTTATAAGGATAAGGTAAGCTTAAGTGGAGAGTAATTGCCTTGTGGGTCACAGCAGCCGTTAAGTACCGGTACAATGAATGTAAATACATTGGAATGGAATACATGTAGCGTAGAAATGAACCCAGCCAAGGCAGTTTGTATGTTGTAGGCCGAAGTATAAATACTTTGTGCACGTACTTCGAAAATACAAAAAACGTGTTAAATGCATTCTAATTCTAGACACATAAAATGAAGAGAAGAACAACAAAATATGTAACGATACAGATCTATAATAACACATGTTATAACATAATATGCAACTTACGAGAAAGTAATGCCCATTGGAAACATCATGAGTAATCTCCAAATGGTCTATCCGTGGATAAAATCTTGAAGATCTATATTCGAAAATCTAAATTAAAACGACTAGTATTTTTACAAATGATTGCTATGCCCTGTGACTCGGCTACAAAATGATTGAAGTAAGTACAGTTCTTGCCAGTTCTAGAAGCAGCAGTACTGGTTGTGTTAGAGATAAGGTAAGGTGGTTTTATTACTTGTTTCCAACCATCCATACCAGCCATACCAAATTTCAGTATGGCTAGACGTGGTGTCAATTGCGACAATGCCGCGAAACGAGTGATATACATAAAGAAAGCGAATTTAGTATCTAGGACAACTACTTTGAGAAAGGCAGACCAGAGAGTCAGCGGTGGCTTTTAAAGGAAACACTAATGAGATAAAGACATTCTTGTCACGTCAGAGCTGGATCTAATTAATTAGGGGCCTACTATCAAGTTTTTTCAAAAGAAACATGAGCTGCGTTTTAAAATTTTACGAGGATATAAAGAGAAAGCTAGTAGAATTCATATCAAGCATGACATCTTAAAAACACAATCGTGTGCATGCATTTAATTCCATAATTATCAATGCAGACTACAATAATATAATTGTTTAATGAGCGTTAAAGTCACACGCCTGTCCTGGAATACATCTCTGCTGTGGAATTTCAGTCGCAATCTGCGAGCATATTCATTTCATAATTATCAATGCAGACTACAATAATACCATTGTTTAATGAGCGTTAAAGTCACACGCCTGTCCCGGAATACATCTCTGCTGTGGAATTTCAGTCGCAATCTGCGGGCATATTCATTTCGTTTATCTGAGAACACTTTTCTTTCGCCGGAGCTTATCAGCAGGTATTCACGCCTGTATCACGATGCACACATGTTTTTTTAAGGTGATGATACACTTCATCTTATGACGTCAGACAGATTGGAACATATTTTTTTAGCTTACTCTCTTGCTACGAAGGTCAAAGAATGCCAGGAAAGAAGTGCTCGTAATCAATTAAAATCGTCTTTTCAATTGTCATGTTCAAATATTCTTCTAGATATAACTTAAATTTTGTACGATTATTTCGCAAAATAAGCAATAAAATGTGACCTTGCGCGCGAGGCAATTTTCCTCTTTTCATTCCCATTTAGACAAAAGTAACAAAGGACTGAGGCACCACACCGTTAATCTCCGCCAGCCGAAATCTAGCTATTACCATCACCCCTCAAAAAAACAACAAAAAAACGTACCGGTACAGTATACACATGTACAAATATTTAGATTTCACTTCTCCTACCCCTCCCCCAAACATTATTCCAAAAATCAACATGCTTGGAACTAGACTCTAGGTAGATATCCTCGATTAAAAACAAAAATCACAAATGAATGAAATAAAAATAAAAACACGAATACCGCTACGAGATAAAACAAAACAAACAAAAATGCAGGGGCTAGATTTAGATCAACAGGTGAACATAGTTAAGAAAATCTCGGTGTTCCAAACTGACTAAAGTAGAACAAGAAGTGCAGGAAGATTGTGATATGTCATGATCTACTGTTACATGTATAATATAATATAAAGTGGATCCACCTATTTTTCAATTACTCTCTCTCTCTCTCTCTCTCTCTCTCTCTCTCTCTCTCTCTCTCTCTCTGT
>JASKDV010126520.1:0-23999 GCA_032466395.1 Aegires albopunctatus | reverse complement strand
GAGAGAGAGAGAGAGAGAGAGAGAGAGAGAGAGAGAGATAGAGAGAGAAAGAGAGAGAGAAAGAGATGGAATAGATGCAGATGAATTGTCCAGGATTTACAGTCATTCAGGTTTCCTTCTGCTCCTTATATTTAAGCTACTAAGTCAAAATGAGTTCCAAGTCCTATTGAAGACAATATATAGGAGGTTCCATGTGTATATATGCATGTAAAAGAACCTTGTTTTGTTATAATGGCAGTCTTGGAAAAAAGGAGTGGAAAGGGATAATCTCATTACAAACAAACCTTGTACTTTCATATTTATTTAAGAAGAGCATTATGGCTATGGCAATAGTGGCAGAATAATACAGACATTTTCTAGAAAAATAGTTGATAAGTCTGTTATGATTTAAAATTAGCTCTCTGACACTTAGTTGACTCAATGAAACTATCTTCAGCTGCTGTGAGTGTAATTCGTGCATAATTAAAATGATCTAGGAAAACACAATTGTGTCCTATGTTCGGAATCTTACTTAGAAGTACATGTATGATCCTTTATGCTTTGGGCGACCTTCAATTTATTGCATTCTATAGTCATTAATTTTACTAATGAGACATATTAGTACGATTTTCATGCCATTAAAAGAAATTGTAATTTTTTAATAATATCCATTTTTTACCTAGGAGGACCAAGACCTAGACAAACTACACGTTATTCATCGGTATCGTCCTCACTCACCTGATGTTGCTCCAATTACAGAAAATGGGCGAGTTGCCAACTATTCATTGCATGTTGGCTCTGCTTTGCACTCCAAGAATTATGTGGATTATTATATGAAGGAAGGTAAACTTTAGAATGTAAAGTTGTATTTTTATACTTTCATTTTCATTTTGTATGTTCTTTAAGATAGAATGTTTTACTCATGCTTGAAAGCTGTTGACCTTAAAATGGAATGGATATATAATGCCTTCTATTACCTAAAGCTGTCAAGAATTCTGTAAAATGCATATGGTATAGATCTGCAGATAGGGTTTTATATAGGGTAAACCTCATTTGGTTAATTAAAAATAGTCAACAAATCAGAATCACCATAAGCTGAGCTGGTCAATATATAGTGATTATACAATATTACTTTATCAACTTATAGAAATTTTTTTTGACATGTCTTACATCTTAGGTCTCCAGTCAAGCAAGAAAGAGTATGCAAAGCGACTTCAAAAACGGCAAACAAAAAAAGATGCGGTAAAATTTGTTTAAATCTTGCTTTTATAACAGCGCTTAAAACCAAACTTTTAGGCACTTTACAATGATATTCATCTCACTTACTCAAACCAATAACAAAACTTCATTGGACACAACTACAATTTTTTCGTTTTCCGAGGAGCAACAGACTTATCAGTTGTAATTTCTGCTTTAGAAAACCTTAATTAACATCGATCTGGGCCGTTGTCTATCAATTTTAAAACTTTCCTCATACAACAGATATATGTCCGTTGCTTCTCACAAAGTTTCATTTTTCCTTACGAATAATTACTCTGTGGACGCCTAATTAAAACAGCTTTCCAACCAGCCTAATGAGCCCCTTTTTTCGGTTTCTGAGGTCAATGAACTGCCTCTCTATTGTTTTATTATCAATAGCATGGGGACTTTTAGACCATTGTAGTTCATAGTTAAAGAGTTATACTGGACAATAACCATCAACTTAGTTTCAACCCGGTGGCAGTGACTTGGCACCCATTTCCCTTTCCCGTCCCTTCACTAGGTGACGTAAATCACTTAGTATCAATTACACTGGCTGACAACCGGCAATTACGACATCCCCGCTAAGTACATGACATTTGACATTCTACATAAAAGTCTTCAACAATATAATCACACCAAAACAACACATCTTAGAATAACAGGGCACAACGTGGATACAAAACTATGGTTTTGGATTGGCATTTCATGGTGAGCAAGGAGGTGAACTCATTCATGCCTCGGTGGAAAAATTCGAGAAGAGGGGGCGGGTATTCGACGAAATGAGGAAACAGAGCTCTCAAATTAATCATCACATCAGAACATCTCCAAACATCTTCTGAACTCGCTCCAAACATACAACCCACCAATCAGACGGAGACAGACAACATAAAGATTTGACACAATAATGATAGTATTTATATAACTATGACTTCTCATGACTCTTCTTTTTCTTTCTGTCTGTTTTCTGTCTCTACTTTTGTCTTCCAGGTGGGCGTGGTAGGCATGTCGGCTTGATTTGTAGTTAAAGTAACTTTAGTGGTTGAAACTTAAATGCAGGATTTTGGGGTATTCGCGTACTCCGTGAGAAGCAATCAAGCAAGGTTTCAATCATCGTTTTTGACTGTATTGAATTCTAACTAATATCTTTTTCATTCAATAATCATAAATATCTATAAAGATATATTATCCATCTATATAACTATCAATACTTAGATCTATTTCAATCCCTATAGATTATACTTATGGCTATATTATATTTTCTATATGGTTATCATTACTTGAAATGGATTTCTTTAATCTCCATGCAGGAACTTATACAAGATAAAAAAGAGTCATCCAAAACTTCCTCCTTAACAGGAAAGGACCAGTAAGTTTTTGACTTACCCTCTTTTAAAAAAAAAAGTCTTATTTTTTTATAGGATTAATATGCACTTTTTGTTTAAATTGATCAAGTCTGGGTTTTGATGATGAATGTTTACTTTCTGGACAAGCTTTCCACTGACTTGACTTAATGCTTTTTGCTGCAATAGGATAAGATAAGATAAACTTTATTATCCAAAGAAAATTTGACATTGATTACCAGGCAGATCTTGCTGCTTTGGCAGTTCTCCTTATTTGTAGTAATGTCAACCATACTTTTTGATTTTATAGGATGTCCAAAAGTTTGTTTAGATCTTGCTTTTGTATGTTACCAAGACAAAGAAATTTAAAGCGATACTGTATATCAGGTCATTGTTACCAAAATATTTTAATTACAACCTTTTTTCATGCATGCTTCTGGGACCAATAAATGTAAAGCCAAATTTCTTATTATTGCTTGCAAGATATTATAATTATGACCATTCTTTGCATACGCTACTATTACCAATAAATGCAAAGCAAAATATTGGGTCGTAGTTTGCAAATTCTTAATGATATATGAGGGAAGTCAAAATGTATTGAGAGTTCTCTCATAACTCAAAAACCAAGCAACAAAAGAACAACTCATCATCATCATCATTTGGTTGACTGTACTCTTCGGACATTGATAAAATGTCAGGTCTTTTGGTCCTTCATACAAGTCTCTAGCTCGCTTACAGTCAGACCAGATCATTATTTAGCCATGTAGCTAAAACTGTGGCCTTCCACATGCTGAATGCCCACGGGTTGGCTCCTATAAAATTGTTTTACTACTTGAGACATCCCTATGTCTATAGCTGTGGCCTGCAATTCTCAGTCTCCTGTTGCGTATCTTGCTGGAAAATTTTTGCATGTTGCCATACAGTGCCTGGTTCAAAACATTATTGTCCCATCTGATGTTGAAGATGGTTCTCAAAATCCGGGTGTAATGCTCGGCAGTAAATGTCAAAGTTTCACATCTGTACAGAAATACCAACTCTAAGCAGGCTAGGAAAAGCTCCCTCTTCATATTATTTGACAGATGAGATCTACAGAGTTTTGATGTTCTGTGTTGATTTTTGTGTTTTCTTTGCATATTTTTTTTTCCAAAAGCAAGCTTAAAATTATAGTATATGAAATTATAGTCTTTATCATGGTTACCCGAGCCAGGCTTGGGCTTGGTCTCCAATATATGTTACAGCAAGCCAGAGCCCCGGGCTTGGTTCTCAATGAGTTAAACCGCTCTAGCTCAAAACAATCTCCGTGACATATGTTCTGCTTTCAGGAAACAGGTACATATTTTAGAAATCTTTCTAGCTTCAAAAACTGGAGTTTACAATCAGTTTTGTCTTTGAATTCATTAAATAATTATATATTTGTTGTTATAGAGATACATTTTTTTGGTCAATCATGCCTACACTAAGCACATGACTGAATGCACCTGCATTGATTTGTGAAGATTCATACTCACCAAATTACATCTACATGTACTTGGTTGAGAGGAGCTCTATGTTGCATAAATGTGACCATGGTAAACTGTAGGCCCTCCATTTAAGAAGTAGGCAATTACCAATTTCTCTACAAAACAAGAAAAGGTTGCATTAATAATGATTATAATAGTCACATTTTTCTTTTGGTTTCAGCAGAATATAGAGAATAAGTAACACAGCAGTATCTAGACAAATGAAAAAAACCCAACAAAAACCAATGATAACAGTAATATGATTGTGAAAAGTAACCTGATATCTTGAAAATATATTCTTGTTAATGATTGTTGAAAAGTTTCACTGATTGCAGTTCTCTAGCTAGTTGGAGAAAAAAATAAATTAAACAAATAAAGCTGAATGGATGGTATTTGTGAAACAGAAACAGTGGCCTTTGAAACAGAGTGTTGACACACAGAAATCCCCCCCCCCCCCCCCCTTAAGCTATTGTTTCCTTGAAGGACAAACCCATAAATGTTGACTTCTAATGAGGCAATAATTTTGGAAACTCTTTTGCAGACATATTTATCTCAAATTAGTTGTATCTTATATAGATGCATGATGTTAAACATACTTCTGACATAATGACAAAAGAATACTGAACAGATTTTATATTTTTGGTCTTAGAAGAAATGTTGCAGCAGTTTTGCTGGTGTCAAATGAGGTACAATACATCGCACTTCACCTGATATTGGCAAAATTGTTGACCATAAAAATCCATGGTAACACAGATGAGAGGTGTCATGATTGAGATTGCAAAAAGCGACTTGATATCCTAAAATATCTTGATAAGATGATTTCAGGTTATCTCCTTTTTGTAACCTATATAATGATGTATTTTCTAACCTGTTCATTACCATTCATGGTATTGCAGAGAAAATTCATAAAATGGTAAGCCCGCTGTATAATTTTCTTCCTATTTACTCTTTTTCTGGTTCATGGATTTATTTCCTTTTCCTCTTCAAATCCATGGAAATATATATTAATCCCAGTTAACAGTTACCTTGGTATCTAATCGAAATATCTCTACATATGATATCAATTTTATTACAGTGTTGCTTCTTTCTGCTTGGATAATTGGGCTCATATTTAGTTTCAATGAATCCAAAAAAAATATTTTTCTTTGGTCAATTGGGCTTGCTTAATAATATAACAAAGTTCTGTTTTTGTTCTATTGTTTTCCTAAGTGGAGGAATTTTGACTACTTTCCTTGAAGCATTGCTTTCTTAATGCTTTGGATAATTTCTTCAAAAATTATAACTCAAGATTTATATTGTAATTGGAAGCATTGTTTTTAATGACAAATTCTTTCTAAGTTTTAGTGAAACTGAATTTTAATAAATTTTTTTGCAAGGAATATATTTTGATAGAATTATTCGAAGAATGATGAACAGAAAAGTCAAAATCTTTTTCCTCAGGAATGAACTTTCCGAGCGAGAAATTCAAAGTAAACTATTTTTGAATGAATTGGGTAAAATCCATATATTCCACTATTTTCACTGGCACCAATTTAATATGTTTAAAGTAATTACTGTGATGTTCATGCTAAAAGCTGCACCCTTTTTCTGTAGTGTTAGCTTATGTAGCTTAAACTCAGATCAGATTAATTAAATTGTGGACTTCTCCAAGACCAGGAGCAACTTTCCTTATCCATCTGACAGCTCTCTCTCTCTCTCTCTCTCTCTCTCTCTCTCTCTCTCTCTCTCTCTCTCTCTCTCTCTCTCTCTGTCTCTCTCTCTCTCCTTCTATGCTCAGGCTATGATGTATTCAGTAAATAGCTTTCAGTGATAATATTTTCACCTCATATCATATGAAGCATATTATCCAGCAGGGACATTTAAAAAAATATAAATTAATATGTTCACTCATTCAGTGTGGCCTTATATAAAACTGGTGCAGCTTATAGCCTTAATGTTACAGACAGCCTCTTCACCTCATATTTACTTTTGTTAGTTATTTTCCTTTTCTGTCAATAGAAACATTTTCTCTCTGATATTAGTTCCTTAATTTTCAGACTTCATTTAATATGTTCATTTTTGTAAAACGTTTCCTCATTTTATAATTTTCACATATATATATTTTTTTGTGTGCATGTATCTTTCTCTCCTTTCCCAATAAAACACATCTTGTATCAGAGTCTTTATTTCTTGAATGTTACATATCAATATAATTTTTTAGACTAACATTACCTTGCTACAATATTGCATGTAAAAATGTAAATTTTGAAACTTATGTACCAAACACTTTATGTCTTCTTATGCTTCTTAACATAGTTAGGGTATAAAATCACATCTTATTTGTTTATCTCTTTGTAATCAAGCTCTCCTTTTAATTTGATTATTATAATCTCAAGCAGATTATTTATTTATTTTTTAGATTTAATCATTTGTATATATTTTTTTATCTATTTCATTCCCTATTACATGTACGAGCCACCCTTGAAGCCACTTAAGCTTAAGCGCAATGTTCCAGAGATATTGTTCTAATTAAGCACCATTGTAATTATATGGCATCTATGTAGGAATCAATATTTTAGTACATTACATGACATTTACATACATTTCATCTCGTGCAATTGACTTACTGGCATCATCTTGCACACATTCATATACACATTATACCATCCAGAAATACCTGTTGTGAGCATAGCATAATGTATGGTGATTGCACAGTCCATCAGAATTGTATTTCTAATAGTCACATTATAATTATAATTCTTTTTTATTTTTTCAATTTTGTTTTTACCATTTTGTTTATAAAGCAGTGAGCTCTCCAAATATATTATAAGTGTAGTTTTCAAGCAAGATAATTTTCATAGAGAGAATTCTGTCTCAGATGAATTATTTTAGCTTTGACTAAATTGGATGAGGCAGTAATTCCATTCTATTAGCTATTTTTCTGTTTTGTCAATGTCAGAATGATTCAGTTGATGCTATATATCCATATCATGATATGGCTTTCACAAGATAAGTTATTTATTCCTCATATTGTTAAATTCAGTATAGATACAAGTAATATTGTGTTATATTTTCTGTTAACCTGCCAATGTTTTGCTATGAAGTATAGAAAGAAATACAGTGCAAGCTGGTTAATTGAAACTGTTTCACAAAAATTATTCCAATTAAAGGGCTTTCCAGTTAAACAGCGCTCATGACTGGAAAGACTTTTTATGTACAGGTATTTTTCATATAATTAATAACCATAATTGGGGCGAGTATGTCTATACAGTCTAATTTGTGTTATTGGTGATCACACATCTATTAGAGTATTAAATTTTGTGGCTTCCTCCTCTTATGGTAGACATTAAAGTTTGACATGCAGACTGAAAAATCGCTGGTTCAGTTTCAATAGGGGCAAGGCTATTTACATTAACAAGCATATTTGAGAAGGATAACTGGCTGTTTAAAAATGTAACTCTTTCAAACATCATTAGGCTGCAGACATTATTTATAACATTGATATCAATGTACTATGGATAAGCCCATAGATTTCCATTTTAGCTAATCTTTACATCATACCCAGCTTCTCATCCATTTCAACTAAAATATGGCATGAGACAGTTGTGATCATGTTGACACCGATGGCACTGATGGTCGATCGCTCATTAGTCTGTGCATCACTATTGGTATGCAATGGCCTTTATGTCTATTACAGCTTATTTGCCTAAGCAAATGACCATCTCACATCTTATCATCTGATGTGTGTCAGCTTGATGAGAGATGGAGAGTGAGAAGGAAACTGGTGGAACTTAAGATTAAGGAAAGTGGGTGAAGTTTAAGGGGTAAATGTGCCAATCTATCTCTTTTACCTATGTCTTTGATATACTCTCTTGCAAAAGAAACTACACACTTTTCAATATTGATTTTCTCTATGAAATATTTTCACTTATGAAAAACAATTTGAACCTATAATCACAGCACAAAGTTCTTGATTTAAATTTATGGTCAGTTTTTGGTTATCAGTGCAACCACATGTGCAAAATCATATTTTAATCCTTTTATGATTTCTCGTCTCTAAACTGGTTCTTTAATTCTGAGTTTTCACTAAGACTGATCAATTAGCTTCTTGCAGACCGGAAACCTAAATAAAAAGAATAATTTTAATCTTAATTGTCATGCCAGGTCTTTTTCATGTGGAAAACAATCTCATTTTGGACACTTCCAGGCACTAGCCAACATCACTGTGTGCACACCTTCGCCTTCGAACATTTCTTTCAATTTTTGATCTGTACCGTCGCACCGCTACAATCGCCGTCCATATTGAATGGAACTCGAGCTCGAAAGATGATTATTGACTTTAATCAACAATTTAGTGTTGTGAATGTAGGTTCTTTTACTTGTATCAATGAATTAATTGATTACTTAAAATAAACCCATGTGTGTACTTTCTTTTGCAAGTGAAAGAATCTATATTCATGACACTAAAATCTTGATTTAAGTCAATGATCAACTTTTGAGCTCGAGTTCCATTTAACTAGGACTATAGTTGAAAGAAAAGTTCGAAAGGCGATGATGCGTAGGCAGAGATGTTGGTTGCTGCCTCAAGGTATCCAAAAATGAGATTTTTGTCCTCTTGTGAAAGGCCTAGCATGACAGTTAAGATCAACATTATTCTTTTTATTCAGGTTTTCGGTCTGCAAAATGCCAATTAATCAGTCTTACTGAAACCTCCGCATTAAAGAACCAGTTTAGAGACGAGAAATCATAAAATGATTAATATACAATTTTGCATGTGCATCACGTGGTTGCATCGATAAACAAAAAATGACCATTGATTTAAATCAATAATTTTGTATTGTGAATATAGGTTCAAATTATTTTCCATACGTGAAAACATTTCATAGAATAGATTGATATAGGAAAGTGTGTAGTTTTTTTGCAAGTGAGTATAGAAGGCCATGAAATCCATTTTGTCATTGGTCAAGCTTGACAGCAAATCTTGTTTCTTATCACCTTGTTATCTCATTCACGTCCTTGCACAAATCCATGCAATAATCATAGGCCTAGCATCATATGCCATCTACAAAGCTTGTTTGTATAAGTGATCATAGACTCCATCTAAATCTAATTTAACATCTGATAATTGATAGGAAATTTGCAATGCAATCATCTTCATGTTAAAAATTTTCTCAATTTGAGGCAATGACGATTTTCCCAATTCCAATTAAACAGCGAGCATTCCAATTAACCAGTTTAATTTTCAAAGGAAGAATTCTGTCGAAGTAGCTGTTTTAAATAAATGCTCTTCCAAACATTGGTTTGCACTGTATTATGTTCATGAATTCATATCAAA
Organism: Aegires albopunctatus; assembly: GCA_032466395.1. Classification (NCBI taxonomy): domain Eukaryota; kingdom Metazoa; phylum Mollusca; class Gastropoda; order Nudibranchia; family Aegiretidae; genus Aegires; species Aegires albopunctatus. Next base: position 14,625 of record JASKDV010126520.1, on the reverse strand, counting down.
CATTATGAAAAATGTTTTTTTTTAAAACAGATATCTACAACTTTACATAGCAATTCAATAGAGTGCTTGAATTTCTGAGACAACTTAATATTTAGACTTTTGTTTGATGTGCCACTTCCAAAAAACATCACTGCAAACATAAAGATGCTTTTAGAATAATTTATTAAGCTTTTTATGATAAATCATCCTGTTTCCTTATTTTCAGTAAATCGTCGTCATTGCTACAAATGCAAGAAATTCTCAGCCCTTGCCAGTCCATTGATTCCATGACTTCATCAAGATCTTCAACACCAAGAAAACTGAATCCTTTGACAATTGAGCAGCCAGAATACAATACTTTTGTCAACAATGTATCCCAATCTTCATGTGGATCTAGTGGGAAACATTCAAAGGCTTCCAGTCATTTATACAAGGCCAAGCGCTATGCTAGTGGGTATGGGTACAGAATAATTGCAGAAAATGAAATGGCAATTGAGAGTCCAAGCTATCAAAGTGTTGGGCAGGAGTCAAGAGCAGAGATTGCTAGCTCTGAAGAATATTGTAAATTTTCTGCTTCTCAGGCTGAGACACGTGAATCTGGTAGGGAAGGATTTAATTCTGATTTAGACAATAATAAAGTTCTAGAGATAAGAGATGTTGAAATGGAATATAAGAAATACAAAAGCAACACCACTTCTGAGTCATCATTCAAGGACAAATATTCAGAAGACACAAGGGCTCAAACTGATCATGACAGCCACATCTCAGAGTTACGTCCAAGTGCAAGATCTACATACTCTCAGTATTCAATCCAATCTAGAAATTTGGATAGATCATATCAATCTAATCATTCAGTGGTAAGCAGCCAATCTGGTACCTATCAAACCTTAGAATCAGATCTGTACAATACGACTCAAACTGATTTAGACACTGGGAGAAGCATCTCCGTGCTTTCATCAACACCAAGACCCAAGATAAAAAACAAAAAACGAGAGCCGATTAAAATGGTAATAAACCCTCCAGAGGTACCACCATTAGGACTTCTCTCTGATGCCAATGAAACAAGTGGTAGGGCAAGCAGCCTGAATTCAACAGCTGTTGAAGAGTATCTGACGGAAGAGGAGAAAGCTCTCAGGCATCCAGATAAAAGGGCCTCTGAGGACAGGGTGAATGCCAGCCAAATTCGTGCAGGAGAAATAAAACTTGATAACGATGACACTCGAGCTGAGAGAAGCCTTCAGAAATGTTTAGGCTCTGATGAGATCCTCGTTGATTCACCAGCAGAAACGTCCCCACCTCCAATTGCTCACATTGTGATCAGTCCAAAGAAAGATGAATTGGAAAACCTAAAGCAAAAAGAAATCAGTGAAGCCGATAAAATTGTGAATGAGAAGCACAAGGAAAATATCACTAAAGAAAATGAAGAGTTTAAGATTGTAAGAGGTGATCAAGACTTTTCAGCAGTATCCACAGACACTGTTTTAACAGACGGCAAACAAATAACTTCTGAAACTATAAACGTTTGTGAAAATCTAGAAAATTCCTTTGCTTACCAGGACAGTGTGGTGATTGACTGCAAAGATGTTCAATCAAAGAGTGCTGCTACCCGTCGAAGAAGAGTAAGTGAATTAGAAGGAACGATAGGGGAGAGAGGTGAAGATGAATTGAAGAATATGGAGCTTCATAGAGGTGAGGTTCCTGTCATTGAGAAAAATAAAGTTAAGTTGAAACCTGAAAGAGGGGATGACTCACCTAGACCATTGGAGGTCAAAGGAAGGCTTACAAAATCAGCAAAGAGAAGAGGTGACTCCAATTATTATACCATGGATGATAATGAAAGGGGACTTGAAAAAGAATACTTTGAACCAATTAATGAAAGTTATAAGGAAAATTACATCCCATCTGAAGAAGTAGACGAAGAGAGTGAACTTAATACCCCTGAAAGTAGTAGACCTTCATCTGTGAGCAGTGTATCCTCTAATGGAACTCTTCAGTCTAAAAACAGAAAGAAAAAGAAAAGACCCAAAACTCCCCAAAGTGAGGGCAGTTGCCATGAAAATGATAAAGCTCAGAACAACCGGCCCCAATCCACCATAAGCAACAGTTGTGATGGACGAGGAGATGACAGTAACAGTGTAAAAAATCAATCTCGACCTAAATCTTTGCAAGTGGATAAGGAAAGCAAAGGGGCTGAAGACAGTGCTGAACTAGAACACAAAATAGCATCGGATTCACTGCTTAGTCAGGAATTATATGGAAATGCATCTCAGAATAGCAAAACACAGGCTTCAAACACTTCCAGAGGAAGCATCACTCCAAAGGAAAGATTAGGAACTGGCAAAGGATATGCCATTGAAGGAGAGATGCTTGCTCGTGGGGAGGATGAAAATCGTGAAAGAATTGTCTTGAATTCATTTTTGGGTAAGCCCAAGGAAGAAAAGGAATTCCTTCCAAATCTTGCAGAAGATTCTCTAACAAGAAATTTGTCGTCTGAGATGCCATCCATGAAACAAAAATCTAACCTTGATGCTAATGTGTCACAGAAATCAGAGGCAGCATTGGAAGTACAAGAAAATGAAAGAGAACTCATAAAGTCACAAAGCCATGAGGCTTTGAATCATTTGACAAATGAGGCAAAAATAGATACAGCTATGGAAGGTAAGAATGAATCTCAAAGGAAAGATCTGTCTCTTGAAACCACTGACATTGTTGAAAATAAATTGGAACAAAGTGAACAGAAAAATGCATCTGCTGCAAACCTTAAAGTTATTGACAACGAATCTATCGTACCAGAAGGAGATAAAATTAAATCTGGTAAAGAATCCACGGTTCAAAGCTGTAATCCAGAATTACCTCAAGTTAATCAAGAATTACCAACAAAAAGTGATGATCAGGAATCTCCTCTTCTTGGAAGCATCAATCAAGAATTACCTCAGAAAGAAAAGGGTTTTATTGAGGGAGATTCTGGTGAAAATGAAGTAATCAAGGAAGCTGTATCTGCATCTGCATCACTATTGATGAGTGATGGAGACACAGTTATTGATTTCAGACCTTTATCAGCTTCAACAGCAATATCTGTTGGCTTTGATCATGAAAATGATCGGAAGAGATTATCCCTTCCACAACCAGCAAAAATTGTTGAGGTTACAGAAACTGAATCCAATATGGGCACTGCAAGAGACACTCCTGTCCCTCATCCTGCTGAGATAAATCAAGCAAAAGGTAAAGAGGTCAAAATGCACATTGTCAATATTGCAGATGTTAAGTTAGAGTCCTATGAACAAATTAAGGAGCATCCTGCTATGAAAAGGAGAACATCTGAGCACATGTCCATGAAAAACAGAAAAGATTCAGACCTTCCAAGTCTGAGGAATTTATCTTTGCCTCTTGAACATGTCACAGGGGATGCTGTTCCTACAAGTACAAATTTAGCAAATGGAAACCATAAAACAATTACAGAGAGAATAAATTTAACCCAAGATAAAGCAAATGAGGAAAGTACATCTGAACGAAATATAATTCAAGAGGAAGCAGGACTGGCACAAAATGAAGAAATTCTGAAAAGTGAAACAGAAGAGGAAAACATTGCAGGGAAAAGTGGATCAGAGCAAGAACAAATGATTAAAAAAGTCACACCTCAAAGAGAGGAAATTGGTTTGGGGGAAAATGGACAGCAGAATGAAAAAATTCTTGAGAAAAGTTTACCTGAACAAAACATTTTTACCAAGAAAACTGGATCAGCACAAAACAATATTGATGTGAATACACCTCAAGAAGATGATGATAGCCATAAAAATGGATCATTAGAACCAAATCAGATAAATGTTGATATTGCATCTCAACAACAAGAGATAATCTCAGAGAAAAGTAGATCGAAACAAAATAGAGAATTTGAAAAAAATGTTACTGAATCAGAAACAGTGAAAGAAAAGAATGGATCAGAGCAAGACTCAGTAATTGAAAAAAGTGAGTTTGATCAAAATAATGTATTAGAGATTTGTGAATCAAAGAAAGAGAAAACAATTGAAACAATAACTTCTAAAGAAGAATTAATATCTCCAGAGCAAACTCTTTCAAAGCAAGAAAAAGCAATTATGAGCTATCCCTCAGATGCAATGGTGCTAGAAAACAATAATTCATCAAAAAATGAACTTGAAGAAGAAAAATTAACATATGAAAATGGCTCAGTGAAACTTAAAGAGAATAGCACATCTAACAAAGAGATAATAATTGAAAATACTACACTAGAGCAACAGAATATATGTGAACAAAATGTTTTTAAGGAAGATAAAGCGAATGAGAAAATTTCATCAGAAGCTAAAGAAATTCCAGAGAACATTCAAAGTCAAAAGGAAAATATAAACGATAATGAAACTATCACTGAAAACAAGTATTTGGAGAAATTATCAGCTGGACAAGAAAAGTTGTTAGAAAAAACTTCATCTGAACAAGATGCAGCTGTAAATCAAGTCACAGATTATCAAGTTTCCTTGGATCAAGACAAAGAAAGAAATGGAAAGCACACTGCTTCTGACCAAGAAAAGTTCATAGATGAACAAGCTCTGCTCACTAACGAAAGTTTATTGAAAGGTCAAGTTACTCCTAGTCAAGAGTATAAAATTGTTGAGCAAGCTCAGACAAATAAAGAAAAGGACATTGAAGAGAAAGTTCCATCTTACCAAGAAAAGGTAAAAGAGGAGCAAATTAAACCTAATCAAGAGGAAATAATTAAAGATCAAACCCATAATCTAGAAAAGGTAACTGATGAAGGCACTCGATCTAATCAAGAAAAAGCAACAGAGTGTGTTCAATCCATTGAGAATAAGAACATTGATGGAGCATCATCCAAAGATGAAATGGTATTAGAACAGGTCTCATCAAATGAAAAAAAGGTAACAGAACAAGCTTCATTAAAGGAAGAAAAGGTAATAGAACAAGTTTCATCAAAGGAAGAACATGTAACAAAAACAGCTTCTTTGAGTGAAGGAAACATTTTTGGGCAAGTTTCATTAAATGAACAAAAAGTAATAGAACAAGCTTCATCAAATGTAGAACAATCTTCATCAAATGAGAAAGAGGTTATTGAAAAAGCTTCAAATGAAAGAAAAGTAATAAATCAAGTTTCATCAAATGAAGAAAAGTTAATAGAACATGCTTCACCAAATCAACATGCTTCATCAGATAAGGAAAAGGTGACAAAACAAACCTCTTCAAATGAAGAAAAGGTAATGGAACAAGCTTCATTGAAGGAAGAACAGGTAATAGAACAAGATTCATCAAAGGTAATAGAAGAAGCTTTACTGAAGGAAGAACAGGTAACAGAACAAGCTTCATTGAAGGAAGAAAAGGTAATAGAACAAGATTCATCAAGGGAAGAACAGGTAATAAAAAAAGCTTCTTCAAGTGAAGGAAACATATCGAGGCGAATTTCATCAAATGAACAAACAATATTTGAACAAGCTTCATCAAATGAAGAAAAGGTAATAGATCCAGCTTTATCAAAGGAAGAAAAGGTAACAGAAAAAGTTTCAGCAAATGCGCAAAAGGTATTGGAGCAAATTTCATCAAATCAGGATAATGAAATATATCAAACATCGTCAAATGAAAAAAATTCAGTAGAACAAGCTTCACCAAATCAAGAAAAAGTATTGCAACTAGCTTCATCAAATGAGGAAAAGGTTATAGAACAAGCTTCATCAAATGAGGAAAAGGTTGTAGAAATAGCTTCATCAAATGAGGAAAAGGTTGTAAAACAAGCTTCATCAAATGAGGAAAAGGCTATAGAACAATCTTCATCAAATGAGGAAAAGGTAACTGGACAAGATTCATCAAATGAGGAAAAAGCAATAGAACAAACTTCATCCAATGAAGTCAAGGTACTAAAAAAAGATTCATCAAATGAAGATACAGTGACAGAACAAGCTTTTTCAAATGAAATAAAAGTAACAGAACAAGTTTCATCAAATAAACAAAAGATAACAGAACAGGCTTTATTAAATGAAGGAGAGATTATAAAACAAGCTTCATTAATCATAGCAAGGGTAATAGAACAAGCTACAAATGAAGAAAATGAAAGACAGCAAGCGTTATCAAATTCAGAAAAGGAACAGAATTAGATCTAATCTTGTGATGTGAACTCAGGAAAATTCATAAAATTTCATCCAATGAATTAAAGATGGTAGAACAAGCTTCATAAAGATGAGAATTGAAATTAGATTAACTTAATCTAATAAATTAGAGATTGTAGAACTGACTTTCATGAATGAAGGAAAGAAAAGACTGCAAACTGAATTAATAGAAGGGAACATCTTTGTCTGGATTTTCTGCAAGAAAAACTAATAGAATACATTCCTCATTAAAAAAAAATAATGGAGTAAAGAAATTAAACAAAGGAAAAAAATTTTAATAAGCTACAACCACTTAGTAAAAATAATAGTGCAGATATTCTTTGACTTTAAGCTACCCAATCAGAAATTGGCTGGTATTTTTGTCTTGGAAGTCTGTATGAAAAATGAACAATAGAATGAACATAAGTTGGAATTTTCTCCTACTTCTTTTTTGCTTTTTCTTTTAAAATGTGAAAAAACATAAATATCAATATGATTGTTGTGAGAATTTCCAGTATTAAATAGCTGAATTGAATGTATACAGCAGATTGAGAACTGTAAGAAAAAGAGGCTTTGAATACCTTGTATACCTCGTGTCTTAGCTTGAGAAGAAAATTGTCAAAGTTTGAAGATAATCTGATTTAATTAAGTCCTTATATAAGCAATGAATGTATCATAATGATATTACGCTCTCAATCAAAACATTCTCAAAACATTTAAAATTGATAATTAATCAAAATAGAAAAATCAAAATGTATTTTCACATCAAAAGACTCCTTATACATTCGTAGGGAGTAATATCATCAATAATTGATTCTTTCAAGCAAGTCAGAATAATATTCATCCTTCTAAGAAGTATTTGTATCATTTCTTTTTTGCCATTATTCCGTGAGCTTTTATTTGACCAAGTTATTATTCCCCCAAATATAAAGTTGGATTTATTTATTATGAAACAATATAAAAGAGTATTTTCATTATGTTATCATATATGACATAACCTTAAGTGAGTATTTTCATAATATCGTAATATGAAATTAAGTTAAGGGAGTATTTTTGTTATGTTATTATGATATGAAATAACTCAAAGGGAGTATTTTCGTTGTGTTTGTATAATATGAAATTACGTAAAGTGAGATTTTCATTATGTTATAATTTGAAACTACCGAGAGGAAAAATTTTCATTATGCTGTTATAGATCTTACCAATCTCGATCTGATAATTCATAAGAAAGAAAAAGATGAATGAAATGAGAAAAGAAAATTATGACATGATTTATCAAAACAGCATGTTGTTTCTCACCATCTAGTTTTATTTCTGTTATAGCTTTAAAAGGGTTAAAATGAACTTTATGGGTGTTTCAGGGTTTAGTATTTTACATTGTTTGTTGATCCAATACTTTGATGTCTTATTTACATTTTAGATAATATTACATCGATTTGAAGAAGAAAGAACAGAACAAACAAAAATAAAAGAAAACAATCAACATACACTTGAGCGCTAGCCCATACAGTATTTTTGAAATGTTAAAATAAACAATGATTGTTTAAGAATGTCAACAGCTCATAAATTATAGCATATTCTAAAAATAGAGTTATACTGAATAAATAAAGTAGATCAGCAAAAGTCAGAAAAAGAACATTATAGAAAGTCAGAAGATGGAATGAAGACCAACCCATTTGAGCCAAGGACACTCCACCATTTTTATGCATTTTCAGACTACCATTTGAATAATTTCTAATCACTTTAGAGATCAAAATTTTTGAATGTAGTTTGACATAACCATGTTGTTTGATGTTTTATATTTCTTTTTGCATTTGTTTTGTATCTTTCTTTTTTTTTTTACAATAATAAGCTAAAAAGTTATAGTATATGAAGTTATAGTGTTAATCATGGCAACCAAAGTGACTTCAGTGAGTTAATCAAATCTTTGATAGTTTGCAACTTGCTTTTTCTTTATGATAATCACACTTTTCCACACCATTATTTCTTCATTTATTCACTGGATTTTTTACTGATTCATGTAAATTGAAAGACTTATAAACCTGTTAATTTTTTGCCTTTTTGTGAACAATTATGAACAATATTGTATATCTATGATTTGCTTTGATGTGGTTTTTAAGCTTCTTGTTTTTGAATTACAAAGATTTTAGCTAGTTGCTAACAAAGTGTTCAGTCCTTAAAAAATTGTAAGAATAACAGCAATTTTATATAAAATGACCAGCACCCAGACAAAATTTCCGTTTTTATCATTAAAAGTTGTCTTTTTGACAAACCCATGACCATTAACTCATAATAATGCATTTTGGAATTAATTTAACAACAAAATTAGACACATTTTTAAAAATCTATTAACGCTTTAGGGAATTGGAACAATCTTAGAGGGAAGCATACAACTGTAAGAAACTGCTAAAAATGGGCAAATCAAGTGATGAAAAGTGAATAGTTGATGGAAAGGAAAAAGAATGGTCATTTTTAAGATCAAACTTTTAGGAAAAAGGATTTGAGAAGACCTTGTTGATTCAAAATGCAAATATATTACATTTTTTTCTTACTTTATGAAGACCTGGGAAAAGGCTTATTATTCTGATATAAGGACAGGAACATGCCATTGGAGATATATTTTATACATCAAAGAACTGGATTCATTTTTGAAGAAGTGATTAAATTTAGCATGCAGATAGTTGATGCTAAGTCAATAATTGCTGTAAAAGTTTTAAACATCTTTACGTTGCCATTTGATAATTTACAAGTATTTCCTGTGATATTTTTTCTGTTATATCAAAATTCATATGGCTTTTCTTTATTTTTAAAGCCCATTTTTATTTGAACTTGTTGCCACAAACAATTATGTAAATATTTTTCTAAAAATGAAAGCGTTGTGTTTTTTAAAGAAGAAAATTTCTTGAACAATCAATACTGTAACATTTATCTGGCTTTTGAATTTTATCTTCTGTGCTTCTATTCAGAGAACAATATTATCCCTAGTACTCATTAGTCCTAATTATGATTAGCTAATTTCAAGACTCTTGTATGGATGCAACAACATAATTTACATCCATGAGTTTGCTCAAACTTAGCTAATATAGGATTTTACTTTAATCTTGTCTCCACACTATACACTTATAATTAGTCAATCATGAGTAAGGCTAAAGTTTACATAGGGATACAATATTTTCATTATATGCTTACTGGTCTTATTTGACTTTTATAGGCAAAGTGACAATCCAAATTATGGATTCAAAATAATACAAATTATATTTTTAATGTTGCTAGCATATTCTCTTAAATATTTAAGTTTTCATGGAATGTATGCCATGTTATGTTATAGATTCTAAGCCACCTTGTGATTTATGCCTGTCTCAATAATTATATTGATTGTGTATTTTAATGTACACTAAATAAATATTTTTTTTTTCTTTGTGATTTTACATAATAATATATATATATTAGTTTTATTTGAGTATGAAATATATCCAAAATATTGATCTGCATTTACAGTATTTTGCATGCTATGTCTTTCACCTGTAGGTATTATGGTTCACTTTTAAATGTCTGCATTTGAAACTCTTGTGAAGTTATCCATTGATATTATTTAACTTGATAAAAAAAAAAAAAAAAGAAAAAAAAAAGAGGACAAGATTCATAGAATGTAGGAACATGTAATGTGGTTAATAAAGTTGAATTAGAAGGTGCAGTTTAATTTATCTTGTTTCTGCTATTACTCACTCCTTCACCCAATACATGTATTGAAGATGTATTGGATGAGAAAATGGAAAATTTAGATTTTGTATCACTCCTGAATGTGCTAGTGTATGAAATAAGTTTCATGTGATTTTTAAAACAAAAATTATCTTCAGAATGAATTATACTAGCATTTATGGCAGGTTAAAATCATTTTAATGAATTATTAACTCACTGAGGAAAAACCTATCTGAGCCAAGCACATCCTGTGGAAACAGTAGTTTTTATACATTTTCCAACCATAACTGGGATAATTTGTTGTAATCACTTGAGTGATCTGAAATTTTACATGTAGTTTGGACATAGCCATTTAGTTTGTTGTTCTGTGTTCCTTTTTGTGTTTGCTTTGTAATTTTTTTTTGCAATATAGCAAGCTAAATAAAATTGTATATGAAACTATATTCTTTATCCTGGCAACCCAATCCTAGCTTTGGTTTGGTCTCCAACTTGTTTCAGCAAGCCTGAACCTAGCTTGGGTTTGGTCCTCAGTGAGTTAATTCTTATCTCTAATTTGTAGTCTAGTTGTTTTGATGGAAAAAAAAATCCTGAAATTAAATGTTTTGAATAATTTGAGGACTATTATTTATACACCTCACTTTTTGTGCCTATTAATGAGAAAAAATAATCAGTGTCATCCATACAAATTTATTTTTATGTCAACATTTTATTTGTCAGATTTGTGTTATACAGTTCATTTTTGTTTGGTAAAAGAATCAAATTTTGATTTTTGATTTGTATAGTATTATGTAATTCCTAGGATATTCATATATTGTATAGTCCAAACAATTATGCTGTGATATCAATAAATATAAAAGGAAATTAAAGACTTCAGTTATTTGTGAACACTTTTGTCTTATCTTACTTTTAGTTGTGGTTTAAATTGTTATTAGTTATTGTATAGGTGTTGGTAATGAAATGACTTTGTCTTGTTAAATGGTCAACAGGTCAACATATTACAATTTCATAACGTTGGCAGGGATGCAGTGTGGAGATGAATGATGAGATGATAATTCAGTGACACTAAATTTCCTTTATTTTTCTTAATATATTATTCTTTGTTTACAGTCCATATGTGAACAATCTTTGAGGCACTCACAATTCAATGTTTTCGACAGTATCATTATGATTCCTAGGCTTCGGTGCTGGCGACACTTGACTTTGCAACGAATTGTAAACCAAATTCTGGACTTATGGATAAATTTTACTTGCGTCTTAGATAATAAGGAAAATATAGTCCAATGTTCCTTGTCTTCTTATTCTTCATAACAGATTGGTATGATTAGCAGATAATTGTAAAAAACAATTGATCTGGGTTTCTCTAAATTGTAAAGTATAACATAAAATTCCTGACTTATGATAGAATATGAAATTTTCTATACAAAAATCTGATAATATAGAGAAGTTGTGACTTTGCAATGATGGCACCCCAATTGCACTGACTTAAAATTGGGATTTAGTTTTGCAGGGAGCATCAGAATATGACTCATTAGGCACTGACTTAAAATTGGGATTTAGTTTTGCAGGGAACATCAGAATATGACTCATTAGGCTTATGTGATTAAGAGGTATAAGAGTTACAGAATGTTGGGGGTTGAATTGGAAAATGAAACTCTTAGATGATAATAATTTGATACTGAAAATATATACTAAATGTACTACTATTACTACTACTACTACTTCTGCTACCACCACTACTTTTACTACTATGACTACTACTACTGCTGCTGCTGCTGCTGCCACTACTACTACTACTGCTGCTACTACTATTGCTGCTGCTGCTACTACTGTTGATAATAACAATAACTACAACATTAATAGTAACAAATTGATGCACACTAAGAAAAATGTGATGATGGTCGAATTTTTTAATTTTTTTATTGTTATTGATTTGTCTCATGCAAAAATATAATAATACAAATCGAGTATACATAATTATGATATATTACAGTTTTGGATATGTATGACATCTTGCATAGAAGGAAGTATTACTTAATAAAATCAAAACTGTTTTAGGAAAAGTTAAATGTGGATTTTGTACAGGACGGCTATGGATGTTTTAACTATCATGGCTAGGACATGAAGCAAATGAAAGGCACTAAAATAATACATGATGAATTTCTTTTAATATTTCGCAATAAAAAACTCAATATACATTAACTATCATAAAAATATCAAATCTAAAAACATATTGCTGTTTTGCATTGCATTGGAAATTATCTTCCTTTTCTTAGTGATAATAATGTTACAGGGATAAATGGTGAATAAGATAAAGTTTTAGGCTCTTACGATATTGTTTCAAATTTAACTCTGCCTTGCTCTAGCAGATGTTCACAATTCCCTCAGCAAAAAGGGAGAGAACAATGTAATCTAAGATATCTTCAATAGACCCTGAAAATCAGGCTTTCTCATGGCAGCTGTTTAAGTCCAATTCATGTTTCATAAGCTGAGATATGCAATTTCTTACCAACAATTTGATATGAGAAATAAGTTCTCACAAAAGGTGCTAGTTTCCTGCCTTAAAATTTTTGGGTTGCCCTGATTCTGTATTGCTCAATTAAGCTCTATATTGGGCTCAATATCACAAAAGACTTCTGCTGATTTATAGACAATGTACTGCCTTTAATGAAAATGATAGTAAAGATAACCAGCAATAATTAGTGTGTCCCTATTAACACAACCGATTTTTGCTTTATAAGATTTTGTCATTTTGTTTTTTTTTCGTTTTTTTTTTGGCGGGGGAAGGTCTTTTTGTCGGTTTTTTTGTTTTGTGTCTTTTATTTGTTGTTGTTTGATAGTTGGATCTAGCATACTTAACCACAAATTACTATGTACACGTAGATTTCTTTTATTTTAATCCTTGCATGTTAAGTCATCCTTCAATGTTCTGAATCTGAATGAGAATCGGAATTAAGTAAGTATATAACATGCCTTTAATGGACTTTTAATACATTCGTTATAATTTCCCTCAACTGATAACAGGAACACTTTGAAATTGACACCTTGCCCAGTCAAATTCTTTGATATTTTGTTTCTTTTTACTTTTTAGGTATATCTACCAACCACAAATAAACAATTATGATGACATTTTATTCAAAGTTGATATTGTATAAACAATTTATGATGACATTTTGTTCAAAGTTGATATTGTATCAACAATTATGATGACATTTTATTCAAAGTTGATATTGTATCAACAATTATGATGACATTTTATTCAAAGTTGATATTGTATCAACAGGTTGAAACACCAGAATCATAGTTCAAGGATGCAGTGTCAAACATCACACCTGTTTTTTCCTCTGACATACTTCGTATCTTTCCTCTTAAACGATCAACTGTACTGCTCTGTGAATGAATGAGCAAAGAAATAAGATGATAACAAATAATGTTAGTAACATAGGCCTAATTTATAAAATACCTAGGATGCACAACAGATTCTCAGAGATGCTTTTCAACAAGAGAATAGAATAGAATATAACTATGACGATGAAATAGGAAAACAATGATTCATATTCAAATTCAAATTCAAATAAACTCTACCCTTGATTTAAAGGAACTTTGGACCAGATGTTATAAATCAAGCCATTAGGCCACAAAACCTTGGCACTGCATACAAAATGATGACCAACAATACATGTACACGGAAACCTACTGTACAAAAGACAATACCTAGTAAATTTGGTTTCCGATTAAAATAGATAAGTAGAAAAAGATCAAATAAGATGTGATAATACTACTCCAGTTATGGCCAATCACATATTCACATTATTAAGTCGCTGACATAATGATGTACATGTAGTCAAAACGAGATTCAATTTTTCTGCCTGGTCATTAAAGTTTGGGAGGGCAAAATAGTTTGATTAATACTCAGTGGTCATTAAAGTTTGGGAGGGCAAAATAGTTTGATTAATACTCAGTGGTCATTAAAGTTTGGGTGTGAAAATAGTTTAATTAATAGTCAATCCGTCATGGCCTTACAATGCCACTGACAATTGATGCATTCGACAGAAGTAACTCAAGCTGTTATAAGTATAATGGATTTATTCCATGGCAGACTGAATAGGCTAGACAACTATTGTTTATCTCTTAATTTGTTTTATCAACCAGAAACATACTGTCTCATTCTGCTCGTATGTCAGCGACTCTTATATTTGATTTATGAACATTGTGATGATAATTCACATAATATTATATGTACGCAGCTTTCCTGTTACATTGCAAATTATTCTAATAACATTTTATAATCCAATAGCCAAAACATACCATTAAAACCGTTAGGTCATTTTTATAGTTACTTGTTTAAAAAGCCAATACAAAACAGGGTACAATCAAAATGGCGTAACCTCAAATAAATCAGTATTTGATTAATCCATCAGATATGTAAAAGCATGGACCATTTGTTGAACCTCTCACCATGTCCTCCGCAACTTTTCTGGGTTAAAGAAGACCCAATGCGAACTTCAAAATTACTTGATATGCAAAGAACCAATGTCTAGTTCAGGAGCAACGGTCCTTGAAAGTTCAATGAGGGTAAACATTAAAATGGTAATAATAATAATAATAATAACAACAACAACAACAACAACAACAATAATAATAATAATAATAAACAATGATAATAATAATAATAATGATAATAATAATAATAATAAACAATGATAATAATAATAATAATAATAATAATAATAAACAATGATAATAATAATAATAATAAACAACAATGCTAATAATAATAATAATAATAATAATAATAATAATAATAATAATAATAATGATAATAATAATAATAATAATAATA
>JASKDV010126409.1:0-14211 GCA_032466395.1 Aegires albopunctatus | reverse complement strand
GGCTGTTTACAAGGCAGTCTAGGATAACCCTGATATCACCAAAGTAGTGGACATGGGTAAAATTCAATACAACAACACTTGAGCATTTTTATACCTTTGATATTAATCATAATGTCTCGAATTTTAAATAAATACATAATCTCTACTCCCACTTAACAGGTCGCTGGTTCAATGAAGCTTGAGCTTGCCCAGTACCGCGAGGTTGCTGCCTTCGCACAGTTTGGTTCTGACTTGGACCAGGCTACTCAGAACCTCTTAAGACGTGGTGTTAGATTGACTGAAATCTTAAAGCAAGGACAATATGGTAAAACTTTTTTTTTCAATGAATTTTGTTTTAAATACACAATCTGTCAAAATGCTGTTTTTGACATAATGCATGTGATCAATAGCCTTCTATTCTGTGTACAGTTCTTCTGAAAGCAGTTATTCGACTAGCTCAGTGTACAAGACAAGGTTGGTAATACTGCACCTAATCCCGTGACTTAGTTTCCAGCATAGTCTCAAGGCGGTGGTGCCTTCGCTAGGTTTCGTAAATCATCTGTCAGTAGCGATTACACCGTCCAACAATCGGAACTCCTGTTCACAGAAAGCATATTTTCCCAATTGCTTGATATTGAATTATTATTATTATTATGAGTGTCCATTTTAATTTATAGCGATTACATCGTCTGACAATCGGCACTCCCGATCACATCACATGTCTTCAACATGATCTGACAAGATCTTTAATTTGATGTGATAATCAATAATGCGGCTCTATTCATTTATTTTTCAGTCATCTAAAAGTTGATAAAATTTGCTATTTTTACCTCCCTTGCGCTTTTCACGAAATTGTGCATTTTTGTCAATTTCATGTCAAAAAACAAACCACTTGCATCTTCTGTATACCCACCCAAAAAAATAGTCTTGTTCTATGCATATAGGATGGAGTTCAGTTTTGAAAATTTGAGAATGCTGGGTTGTGTATTTATTAACATTTGAAAATGTGACAAAAAATTCATAACTTAAAATATCCATTACTTCGTTAATAATCAACTTAGAGAACCAAGTTTGGTATTAAAATATTCAGGATAAAATGATCTACATGTATGTTCTAAGCTATTCTTCTTTTCTGTTGCTTAAAAAAATAATTTTCTGTTTGTCCTACCTAATAACTTCTCTTTTTAACTTTTTCACAGTACCCATGGCCATTGAAGAGCAAGTCTGTGTCATCTACTCTGGTGTCAGAGGCTATTTGGATAAATTGGACCCAGCAAAAATTGTAGCTTTTGAAGCTGAATTCTTATCACATTTGCGCAGTTCTCAGCAGGACCTTCTCCAGACCATTGCTAAGGAGGGATTCATCAATGAGCAGTCTGACGAGAAATTGAAACAAGTGGTCACCACATTCTTAGCTGGATTCCAAGCTTCTTAGGATATTTATCTTATTACTTTATTGTTCTCAATAGTTCATGTCGAACACAAGCATATGAGGAGGAGTTTATTGTAGTTGGTATCTTTGTCTATAGTAATGTCAGAGCAAATATACAAGCTATTTCAATGTGATACTGAGATGGAAACATTATGGTTCCAATATGCTTGACTTTTTGATAGGATAGGTCATGTTATTACGCCTGATCTTAACTTTTCTTGCTTAGTTGACTTCTGTGTTAATGATCTGTCATTTGCAGATACATATTACCGTATGTATTCTGGCATTTGACGGTGGAAAATTTTGGTTGAGAAAGCGTGTGTGGGAAGAATGCATTATGTTTGGAAATAAAAATATGTATTTTATAACCATTTTTGCATTTTATTCAATATTTTGTCTTTTCTAAATGTTCGTATGGAATATGAATGCATCTATTTTGTGTACTGTCAAATCAAGCCCAGTCATGCCCCTGTATAAGTCTTATTTCACAAGTCACTTAAACCACATGAATTATGATATGAAGAGAAGCTAATGAGCAACATTTGTGAAGAGATCACTAGTGTGGTTGAGAACATGTTCCAATTGATCCTGGTTTCTTACAAAAGGCTATAGTAGTATATGAACATAAATTTCCCCACCCTATTCCAAAGAATTTCCTTTTTTGTTGTTGTTGGGGTGTTGTGGTTGTTAGAAGTGAAGGCTTTCAATCTAAAGGCAGTGGATTACTTCTTGTTGAGTTGAGACCTTAGGTCAGTCCATCACAAGATGTTTTCCTTACCGCGCTGAGGTGTAAAAATTGTATTGTATCCGGGAGCAGATAGCTACTAAGCCAAAGGTCCCTGGTTCAAACCTGTGCAGGCCTGAATTTGAAATCCCAATTTTCGGGTTTCCTTCTGGCCCCTTAAGTTGCTAGGATAAAAAAGTGCCGCCAAGTCCTAACGGGGATGGAATACAATCTCGGAGGTTCCATGTGTATCATGTAGGCATTTAAAGAACCCTTGGCTGTTTACAAGGCAGTTAAGGAAAACCCTGATATAATATCACTTTAGTAGTGGACATGGGTAACATTCATTACAGCAACGTGTACTGTATCCAGTATAGTTAAGCAAAATAATATATTTTATTAGGCCATTCATCAAGCAACAGTTAGTTATTTGGGTTTTAATTTGAAGGTCTCTATCAACTACATGTACTAATGTCATCTTAGAGTTAAAGGAAAAAATAAAACTGCTAGGCTAGTGAAAAGTTAAAAGCAGAAGAAAAAGAAAGATCGCAAAGGGAAATAATTAACTTTATAAGCACTTCCAATCAATACCTGGGTGCAACAAATCTAACTACAAACGCCAAATACATGTAGGTAACTTACTTTTTCATCATGAAAGTGACATCAATTGAGTTTGATGAACATTTTTTTTTTAATTCTAAGATATCTTTATTGGTTCAAAGGTTACAAATGTTTTTATGTCTATATTTTTGGGTCAAGTTACTGGAGAATTAACAACATATGATTTGCATGACCGTAGAAGCGAGATAGTACATGGACATAACTCAGTTTATCTTTTGCTTTAATTGGACAAATAATACATTGTACATCAAAATCAATCTTATGAAATGCAAAATAAGGAAAACCTAAAACATTTTTGAAAATAAAATCACTTTAACAGCATTTAATGGGTTACAAGTAGAGAAAACGTTGGAGGTGATATTGCCGCATCAAAAAATGAAACAATCGACATAACTTCTCATTTAATTCACAAATCTTAACATACGATACATGTCACATCGAAATGTTCATCTTCTTCTTAAGCAAAAAATATTTTAAATATTAATTAGATCTAAATATCTTAGCTGTAACACCTTTCCAAAAAAGATTTTGAAAATAATAAAGCCGAATAAAAAATATAATAAAATTTCAAACCAAAGTTGAGTGAAAGCAATTAAAAATATGGGTGAACATTTGGACTTGCAGAAACACCTTTCAAAAATTGCTACATGTACTTCCACTACAAACATGTCTTTTTCACTTTATCATTAGCACTAACTTTGTTTTAAGCACCTTGAGCTGAAAAATGAAAGCAATAAGTTTTAAATCAGTAAAAACTTGAAACAAAGGGTAGAATAACCTTATACTTATAACACAGAAGTATTTCTGGATCTCATTTTCAAGCAACGGTTTGAATTTTCATTATACTACGGTACTCTCAATCTGAGTCTCACACACACTTGCAGCACTTTTGTAAGAATAAGAAGAGGGACTGAAAAGAAAACAGGAATGGACTATCAAATGTATTGTTATTCTATCAAAGTCAATATTATTTCAAGTTGTACATCAAATTTCTTGTGTTAAATAAAACATTGCGAGGAAAAAAATAGTTGCATACTCGATCTGTCATGGACAATAATAATTTGAAGTTAAAAAGAAGACAACAAATTAATAAATTGTCTTTGCCTGTTAAAATATATAACTCTGTAAAATAAACTGTCCTTAATGAAAGATGAAACGAATTAATAAATAAATAAATAAATAAGATCTAGATTTAGATCTTACCTCAAACAAATCTAGCTAGTCCTTGGTCTTTTTATTTCTCGATGTCACAAATGATATATTTTTTCCACCTTTATCGCTTCTCATGATTTTTACACATTATTAACATTTGGGATATCTGAGGGGAAAAAACGAAGCTAAGTAAATGTATATATAAGATTTTTGTTTTTTGTTTGCTTTTTTTTTTTTTTTTCTTTTTTTTTTGCTTTTTTTTCTAAGATTATGTATTTTTATTAGACTGGAAATCGCTACCGTTCCCACATTTCCATTTATAGATCCATAGAGGTTTTCTAGATTTTCGACCTTCACGTATATAAGTGACCGACAAATTTTCGCGCACATTAATAGATTGTACATGCATCTAGCAGAATTAATATTCTTTTCAAGCAATAAATACTGCTGCTCAATAAATACACAAACAAGTTTTAAGCAGTGGTATGGAAAGGGGTGGCGGTTGGGGGTGCAATACATACATTTGGTTGTAGAGACATGTATAAGAATCAAATCAATTAATCGTCGCCTCAAACTTGTTTTGTCCATTCTCTCTCAATAATATCAATGAAATAAGACAAAGGAATTCTGAGGTGACGTAATTACGATAAGTTCACCTTCAGTTCTTCATTAAATTTTGCGTACCCGATTAAAGGGGCGACCCTTCACCCCTGACTCCGTGGCATACCTAATAGTTCACTTTCACCAAAGGAGTCACTAAGCCCTCATCTGGTCCTCTTTTAGGCCTCACTGCTCTCAATGAACCCTCTTTTTGGGCTTCATATATCCATAACCCTCAGTTGGCACTCTTTTGGGCTCCATAGCTTCTGAGTTGTGTAAACTCTCTTTTCTCCATACCTTACAAATAACACTAGCACTGTATGTTTTCATTCTGGGCTTCTGTTTCCTCTATTGTCTTCTCTTACGATACAATTAGTGAGATGATGGACTTGATTGATACGATAATATCATTTTTAACTGATCATGTAAAGCCCTCAGTTTGGTCCATTTTGAAAAGTCACTTTTTTTGTATTTCAGGAATTCTGTGACAATCCTAGCTATTCAATTTAGGGCTGGTACTGGTGTGGATTGAATATGCAAAATGCAACTATGTTTTCTCCTCTCGAACTTGTTCACAACGAAAAAAAAAGTCTTGATTCGTTCAGGCACGGTAGCCGCGACTCAAGTCCTTTTATCTTTAAGAACCTCAGTCATATTTGGTGAGTAACAACACCACGATTTGATTGTATCAGCTGCTGTTCAATGTATGATAGCGATTTCTGTATCTCGATGCGTGTTGATATTGATTGGCATAATACATTTTCCAATTTCACCCCTTCCTCAATCCCCTTTACTCGGCATAGTAAGACCCAGTCAACATGTGTTGAGGCTGACGTGTAGCATAGTGAGTAGGAATGTGGTTACTTTATTAATCACGAATATAAACCTCACTTCACCCGATTCATGTACCGGTTACCCTATTATTCTTTCCCAATATTTACGGAATATCAATCTAACCATGATTATGACTACAAATTTGAAACTTGTCATGGGGCTGCTGATTGTCATTTTTATAATCAACATTATTATGCTGATTCAAAATGTGAGTTGATAATGTTTATTTTTAATAATTTCATTAAAATTGAAATATGAGACAACCAATAGTAAAATTTATTCTTACTTTTGAAAGAGACCTACTATTATTAAAATCTACTTACTCCTAGAGTTTAGAAAAAAGATAGAGGAAGGCCCCTATCTTCCATTAGTTCACAAGCCTTTAAATGAGTTGTAGGTGTGTCCATTTCACTAAACTGAATTTACCATTCAACAAAGCGTTTACCTAGAAATGAGGGAAGCATTTTAACACTCTACTTCTACTTCAATAATAGCATTAAAGTTTTCAAAAATGTTTTAAATCCACCTTATCTAGCACCAAAAAAAAATAATAATATAGCCATAAAAGATAGTAAAGATTAATCTGGATGCTCGGACATCGGACATCATACGTGTACCTCAATTATATGTCTATTATACCAGTAATGACGAGACTTGAGAGTAATGTTATCACGAAGATTTTGCGAATACAGTCAAGAACTCTATCAACAACTTTGTATACTTTAGATGATGAAAGGTAGGGGCCTTCCACGTTGAAATATTATTGATTCTCATAAATAATGTCCGTGTATCATTCATATTGTAATAATATGCATTGCTAGGTGTATAGTAGACTATTATTAGTAAACACTAGAAGTAGACAACCAAGGTTCATTTCTCGATAGGCACAACGGGGAGTGAGTTCTTGAGAAAGGCTCTTGAAAACTAAAAGTATTACTTTGTAGTAAAATTGTCAGTATGCTGAATGTTTATGTAGTGTCTTTTGTTTCAATAGAGCACACAACTGCAATGCGACCTTCAAATTTTATTAAGATTAACTGATTAACAAAAAACAAAACACACGCACGCAAAACCCCCAAAAGAACCCTTCTGTAGAAATTGTTTATTTTATTCTGTATTGTTTTTGTTTTTCTATTCTTCCTTTCTTAATTGCCCATGTTTCAAAATCGTTTAGCAGTATTAATTTGACCTGGGCTTTGCATAATTGATGTTTTCGATTTTCTGAAATCCCCCAGAATTAATAAATAAAATAAAATAAATATATAAATAAATAAATAAATACAAATACAAAGGCAAATAAAAATAAAATAAATAAGTACATAAATACATAAACCACCACAAACGCCTCTTCTCTCTTCCTCCCCCACCCTTTTTTTTACCCCCCCCCCCCCCTTTCCCCCCCAAAAATAAAATAAAAATAAATAAATAGATTAATTAATTAATTAATTAATTTAAAATAAATATATTAAAATAAAATGAAACAAAAAATAAATAAATGAAAAAATACATATGCAAATAAAAATAAAAATGAAATAAATAAGTACATGCACATAAATATATAGAGCGCTACAAATACCTTTTCTTCTCTCCCCATCATGGTCTACATTAAAACGTGACCTTAATGTAACTCCGTTAATACAACAAGGGTTGAAACGATGATCACCATGACGACAGCATGATCCAGGGGAAAAAATCAGTCAGCTAAATACTGCATTATCGGGACTTTGAATTTAATAAGCCTATGGATTGTCAGTTAAAAAATAAAATCATTTTGATATCTAGGCAATGGAAATCATACGACATGATGTAGGTTATTGATTATCTCCCTAAAGATCAATGACTTAAGCTTATCGCATTCATATGACTATATTTTCATTATTAAATGTAAGCTCTACCATTAACCCTTATCGCACAGACATGTTGGCGCTTATTGTAATTTGAAGAAATAAAATCGATGTTTTTAAATGGGAATTAATATGATACAATCATGTAATCATAACTTTATGATTTTTATATGGTGGAATGGAATTAAAATTTATGATGTATTGAGTCCCCAGAAAGTCTGTCTGTCTGTCTGTCTGTCTCTGTCTCTGTCTCTGTCTCTCTCTCTGTCTCTCTGTCTCTCTGTCTCTCTCTCTCTCTCTCTCTCTCTCTCTCTCTCTCTCTCTCTCTCTCTCTTTCTCTCTCAAGTTGCCAATAATCCCCACATATCTTACACTACTAACAGTATCGTCTTGTTTATCTCCACACTTCAGGCTATGCCAGCTGCCCAAGGATACCAAGATATCCTGAATGACATTCAAAGAGAGAAAATGGTTCACAGAACTTTACAAGCTGAGGAAGTCGTCCCAAATCCGTCAGGGGATGGATTTAGAATACAGAGTGAAAAGCTGGAAAAGAGTCTTGAAAACGGGGACCATTCTAAAAAGAAAAAGAAACGAAAATCCACGGATGACGAACTGAAAGATGGCAAACTTCGTAACAGAAAATTTAAATCCGTTGGAGAACACAGTCACGAGTTTAAATTTGAGAAAGAGAGAAGAGAAGATCATAAAGAAAAGGATGATAACAATATAATGGTTGAACAAGATGTCATACATGGATACGAAGACAAGAAAGAACTTAAATTCAACCAGTTGGAATCAGCTGGAAAAGATGACACTAACGCACACGATAACAATCTTAAAGGACATAACGCTGACGTTGTAATGAACCAAAACAATGAAATCGAAGTGCAAAGAACTATCATTAGTAAGGAAAATATACCACGGGAAACATTTCAAAAAGTGGAGGAGGTTAAGGAAGATCATCATGAGGAAAAGGAAGATCATCATGAGGAGAAGGCAGATCATCAAGTGGATAAAATGGATCATCATGAGGAAAAGGAAGTTCCTCATGAGGTTAAGAAAGATCATCATGAGGAAAAGGCAGATCATCAAGTGGATAAAATGGATCATCATGAGGAAAAGGAAGTTCCTCGTGAGGTTAAGGAAGATCATCATGAGGTTAAGGAAGATCATCATGAGGTTAAGGAAGATCATCATGAGGTTAAGGAAGATCATCATGAAGAAAAAGAGGATCATCATAAGGAAAAAGAAGATCATCATGTGGATAAAGAGGATCATCATGAGGAAAAGGAAGATCATCATGCGGATAAGGAAGATCATCATATGGATAAGGCAGATCATCATGAGGAAAAGGAAGATCATCATGAGGAAAAGGAAGATCATCATGAGGAAAAGGAAGATCATCACGAGGTAAAGGAAGATCATCACGAAGAAAAGGAAGATCATCATATGGATAAGGCAGATCATCATGAGGAAAAGGAAGATCATCACGAGGTAAAGGAAGATCATCACGAAGAAAAGGAAGATCATCACGAGGAAAAGGAAGATCATCATGTAGATAAGGCAGATCATCATGTGGATAAGGAAGATCATCACGAGGAAAAGGAAAATCATCATGAAAATAAGGAAGATCATCACGAGGAAAAGGAAACTCATCATGAAAATAAGGAAGATCATCACGAGGAAAAGGAAAATCATCATGAAAATAAGGAAGATCATCATAAGAATAAAGATAGTCACGAGGAGAAAGATAATCATCATGATAATAATGAGAATCACTTTGAAAGTGAAGAAAATCACATTGAAGATAGCAATGAGCATCATGATGAGAATAAAGAAAAACATCATGAAAATAAAGAAAGCAATTTTGAAAATATAGAAAAACATCACGAGAATGTTGAAAGTCATCATGAGAATATTGATAAACAGCAGAAGGTTGGAAAACATGAGAATATTGAAGAGCACGAAAATGTTGAAAAACATGAGGATGTTGAAAAACACGAGAGTGTTGAAAAACAAGGTGAACATGAAGGAAAACAACATGAGAATGTTGAATACCATCAAAACAATGTTGCCAACGAAAATAAAAACTTGCAGGTACCTGATGTACCTCAAAGACATGAGCAAGAGAAAATTCATGCAGAAAGTATTGACGACAACATGAGAAAACATGTTCCTCCCGTTGTACAGGGCAGCAGTGGAAATCCTGATGGTAAAGCCGCAAACGCCAAAGAAGTATTGCCAGCAGAAAATGTTCCTAAAGTAAATCACATTGAACCTTAAAAATATATCCAAAAACAGTTCATTGTGACCAACAACAAAAAAAAAAAAAGAAAAAAAAAAAGAAAAAAAAAAGAAAAAGATAGAATTACTAACGGTATATGTAATAATTGGTTTGAACTGAAAGCTGAGAAAATAAGAAGTAGCTGTATTGTGTGACAATATCATTTTAAATTATTATTTTTTTTTATAGCTGCCTGTTGCTGTCCTTTTGACTTCATTCATTCTATTGGCATATTTCTTTTCTCTCATACACTTCTAATCTTTCAAGTTAGTTGTTATGTAATAGTATATTGATAAAGTTTAATACCAAAAAATGTCATTGTTTACCTTGTCTTGTCTTTGAGTTTACTTATTTAGATTCAGATATTGACTCACTTCTAGATTTACTGTAATTTGGTGGTAGTAACATATCATCAATGTCACCTTATACAAATACAAATAATATATACAGTAATTGACAGTGACACCACCTCAAATTAATATATATGTACTACTGTTTATGCTTTTATATTCATATTAAACAAATTTGAAACTGTTGTAATTTTGGCTATAATCCCACAAATATTTCTTTCCACAAGATGTTAATCTGATAGATATCCCCATAAATGAAATCAGTTCGAAGTTTAAGGTCGAATACCTACTCGAAGGGGGTGGTCTTCTCTGAAGACCTAATAATATTGTCTCGCTATATAAAGACTTTGCACAAACTAAAACACACCTCAACAAAAGTAATAGGAGATTAGGAACTCAAATAGTCAGACATTAAACATCACTGACTCTAAAAATGGTAATCATAATAGGCATTCTTTCTTCCTGAGCACTGCAAGATTGTGGAATAAATTAAATCCAGATTGTAGAAGAAGCGAAAGTGTTGATACACTTGAACATAGGCTACACTATGAAATACTCTTATATCTACATACAGATAGTTAAATAACATAATACTTAAAATCAAATAATCAAATTTTTTTCCCTGGTGTATTGACAGTTATACTCAATCTTGTTGAGTTTTGCATTTTTATTTGAAGAGGAAGAAGATTTGGGGATAATAAACCAATTCATTGAAAATCATATATTCTAATTCTAAGCCATTCTTTGAATGAAAGGGTATGCTATAACTTTAAATATACTCATTCCGCTTTGCCTGTCATTACACATGAAGTGCCTTGCTGCTGCTAAAGTTGGTGAATGTGTTTTACAATTCTTTTTGATTTTGCATTGAATTTACCCATTTCCACTACACTACATGTATTTTAGTGATCTCAGGGTTTTCCAAGACAACCAAGGGTTCTTTAACATGCATGTACATATATGCACAATGGAACCTCCTAGATTATAGTCAGTCTCTGAAAGGACTTATCACTCATTTTATCCTAACCATTTAAGGATAAGTGGCAGAAGGAAGCCCGAAAAAAATTAAATTTCAAATTCAAGCTTGCAAGGGTTTGAACCAGGGACCTTTGGTCGGTCTTAATCAAGGTTTTTAAACATCATGACAATGTATCGTTTTCATAAGTATTACTGTGAAAAAATGATTTATTTTATATAGTACTCAATTTTGTTTAAACAAAAAGACCAAGATGCAATTATCCATATTGTACTGGTATATCAGTCTGCCATCTCATGTTGATATAATGAAAAAGAAAGTAAATTTGTATGCCTAATACTAATATTGCTGCTGTTGTTGTTGATATTATTATTATTATCATTATTATTGTTATTATTATTATCAATATGATAACTTCAATAGAGAAACATATTTAACCAATTTATTTCTTGAAGCTTAAAAACAAATTTACTTAGCAAAATGACATAAAGTGTTTTATATCATAATGTAATACACATGTATATGGAATTACTATCAATATCAACATGCATACTTGTGAAATGTTGATTGTAAAGAGCCATTGAATGAGTATAATGTATACCATATTATTATAATTATAGATGGTAATCCATGAATATAATAATACACTTTTACTTTTTTATACATGTATGTAAAATTACTGTTACTGTGATTATCATACACACATTTTCATCATTATTATTATCATTAATATCATTCTATTATCATGATCATCATTTCTATTACACATTTACTCGAGGAAAGTACTGCTGCTTGTATATTATGGAGGTGAAAAATTTATACATGTTAATTTTTAAAAGTTGCAAATTAGTAAATTAGATAGCATAACATTACATCTCCCTGTTTCAGAAAATTGTTGCTTTATAATATATAATTGCCTTCTTCCTGATGTTGCAAATGAAAATGTCCACCAGGAAATAAAAGTAGCAAAAATCATTAATGTTTAAACAAAGACGACGACTTATTACATGTACATGTATTATCATTCTGAGGTCAAGGCAGGTGTAAGGATGATTATAAAGGATAAATGTATTAAGCTTGTCAGATTAATTGAAGAAGGAAAAGGAAAAGAAGAAGATAACGATTAATACTTGTGACAGAAATACCAGAAGTAAGTCAAGGGAAATGTCATGATGGTGACAATGATTATACAATGTACTCTTCTTCCGTTTTGTATTTGAAAGACAATTCTCTGATTTTATTTATAGTTATAGGTATGTTGTCATTAAAATTTTAATAAGTTGATGAGCACGTTTTCTCAAAGTTAGAATCAGAATGATTAATTATAGTTCCCTATTATCTATTGCATTATATTATCATAATCAACAAGATCTCTTTCGTTTCATTACAATTATTGTATATCATTATACCTTACCCAATGGTTTAAGAATTGTGATCATGGTTAACCCTTTTCTATTGTCTTAGGCTGTACTCATATTATCCCGTTAAAAGTAAACCTCTCTTCTTAATAATCTTAAGCATTATCCATAAAAATATGAAGAGCATTCTCATCTACCACTGACTCACTCACTGTGCTCAATGCACTTTATAAAGATTCCCTGGTAAGCCGTTATAGTTATTCCTATATCCTTTAATGGAGATGATGACTTATGAAAGTATTAACAACTACAAATGTATTTCCTCTAGCATATGCATGCCGACAGCCACAAGATCTAACTGTCTATAGCCAGGTACTCATTTTACACATCATCTCGATGTAATTCACTTTTTCTTTTAAATCTTAACCTATTAGTATTAGTGGAATTTAAGTTTACTCCCCACTACCTTTTGTATCAAATAATTAATTTTGTTGTATTTATTAATAAAGCAAAGGATAATTATACTATGTATATTATAATTATCAATTTTGTTTGGAGGAAGCTACATATTAAACAGGGAGTCCCCTTCCAACCTCACCCATCCAATGCATAATCCCCCACCCCTCCTCAAAAGAAACGAGACTTGATTTTCAAGAAATACAACATAGAAATGACTAAACCCTTAATTAAAATCTCCACATAGCACATATGAAATAGATTTTTTTGATGTTGGAAACAAGATATGAATTAATTGTAAAGAAATAGAAGTATGTATCCACATCTGTCTTATGTGGGGCTTAAATTAGAAATAAACTACAGGAATTTATCAACACCAACAGTTATGACTAATAATGTCCACTAAGCAGCAACGGTCCAATGGGGTCATCATCCTTTTGCCATCATTCAACAAGGACAAAAACTCAGCTGTTAAGGTGGTTCTCATGAGATTGCATGCTGAGTTGTTTTCTGGCTGCTTTCATTTTTGTCATTCATTGAGTCGTTGCAAAAAACTCTTCAACATAAAATTTCTTCATTCTTACCAACCAGGTGTTAAAGAATATTGGCTAATAAATAGCTACGGATGAGTAGCCAGATTATTCAGTCAGTAAAGCGTTGAGCTGCCAAACTGCGATCCCCGGGTTCAAACTGTCAGTTTTGGCAGATTTTTCTTGTGGCTTCCCTGTTGACCCAGCAGTGAATGGGTAGCTAGATCTAAATTAAAATCTGGCGAAAGTAAAGTCGACATGGAAAGTAAAACTACCACACGACGCCGTATGTCCTTAAAAATTGGGGCTCTCTACTCCTGATTTCCTATACGCTCAGTAATGAGTATGGGAAAGTTTAGCTAGGGATAAAACATTCGAAGAAAAGGCTTAAATTTGCATTTTCTGCTTCATGCCAACCATCCATATAAATAATGCCCAGTTCTATGATGGGTCTCATTAGTTCAAACAGAATTTCTATCTATATTATTGTTTGTTCACTTTTTATAACTCCTACAGGAGACATACATGAGACTGCTTGAAATAAACTCCTTCAGACTGACCAAAAAGGTTTATTTAATCACAATTAATTAAAATCTATAGTAATGGGATGGAAGAAAAGGTTTATTTTTTTTATCCAATTGTTTATATTAAGAGAGTTTATCTAAGTGGACTCCATTGTATTCCTTTTTTAAACTCTTGTTGAAGATATTATAAATTATTATTTCCAACTTTTAAGGGAACCTTGAACATGTGTCGACAGTTTATGCAAAAGTGCTAATTTTTGTGTGTGTTATAAATCATGATTTCATCATAGCTATGTATTACAAATTACATATTCTATACTTGAATGAAAATAAAGCTTTGAAAATATATTTTGATTTCTCCTTTCATTTTATCATTTGGTCAAGGGGGTGAAATGACATCATTTGTTTGACAAAACATTAAAGATATCACGATAAGATCCAAATATATGAACCAGTTGGGTCTTAAACTAAGCCTCCTTATCTACAAGCCGTGCCTTCGCCTTCGTTGCCTCTTACGTAAAGGGCCGGTAGACTCGCATCGGCC
>JASKDV010126298.1:0-14211 GCA_032466395.1 Aegires albopunctatus | reverse complement strand
AAGAAGCTCCTATTCCCTGGTCGCCTCTTACGATCCGCACATGGAGAAGCGTTGGCCCTATTCTTTACCCCCGGGAACCACACGGGGGGTCAAAAGAGAAGCTGGAGAAGAAATGCTGAAAAGATAATATGAAGGGTCATAGTTGGAGATAGAGAATATGTGAGTTATGAAAAAGACCACGAGCGCTCTCATTTAATGGTTTCTTCTTCTGTGGCACCATGAGAAGTATGGGCTAATGGTTCTTATTCTGCCATTGTCAAATGAAGTAGAGCATGTCAAAGCTTAAACAGGCATATACTGCACTTTCATAGGCATTGGTAGTATTTTAAAAAACAAACAAACAAACTCAACACAATATTAATAGAAAGTCTTGGTTACAAAATCTCTGATAAAGATAATTTTGCCTTTAAAAGCAAATATCAACGATTTTCCTGCCAATGCATAAAAAATGAGAAAGATACAAAATATAACGATCCATGAATATAATGTGATACCTCAAATCTGGTCAGTACTAGAATGAAATAAAGGGTGTCACTGAACAATGAAGTCAACTCATTAGGAAGTGCAGTGAAACACACATAAATCAGGCTGGTAAAAAAACAACAACCAAAACACAATTCATTTGCCCCAAATACAGATATAAGAAAATTGTATCTGATCTGTACCTTTCAACCTATTTACTAGACAAGCATTGCAAATGAGAGGAACTGTTTTAGCCAGCAATGCGTTTCACTTTCTTTAATTCTGAAAACTGAGTTTGCTCCAATTACAGATGGAAAAAATTGCATTTGTACATATTTAGCGAGCAGTGTATTTCATTTTTTTAAATTCTGAAATTCTGAAAATTGATTTTGCCCCAGTTGTAGAGACGGAGAAAATTGTATTTGAACCTTTCAACCCATTTACTAGACAAGAATTGCAGATGGGAGGAACATTTTTAGCCAGCAATGCGTTTCATTTTCTTTAATTCTCAAAACTGATTTTGCCAAACAATGAATTTAATTTTGGCTAGGGGAAGAGAGGACAATGTCATCTAAGGCCTTGCTGGACATGATGCAATTGATAGAAAATCCTCCATCTTTTTAACCTAAGTTCCTCCACAAATTTATATTACCAGTGATTACATTTTTCTTTATTGAAAAATAAGATGTATACATGACATTATTGCTATAAAAATGATTTTATCCATGCCCCTCTATGACACTACAAACAGTATTTAATAAATGACACCCACACAATGATATCTAACATATACTGATGTGACAAAAATATAAAGAAACAAAAAATTGGATGATGATGAATAGCACCATTATTTGAAATCAGATATGAGAAGTGATTAGTTGCATTGCTTATAAAGGTAATAGAAGTTCTGACGACTAATATGCCAATAACAAAATCCTTTAGACCTATAACATTTCACTTTCAAACATTTTATAGAATATATAGGATAAGAGAAAACAGGGGTGAAAACATCCTGCAGTATTCTAACATTTAATGGACCACCTCTAGGATTCCTTTTCATGAAACACACAGTCTAATAGCACATCATATCTAAATAATGTGTCATACTGACACACAGGATATAATGGACTTTTGATAAAGATTAAAAACAGAAACGCAGAATTGAATTTAAACCCTAAAAAACAGCGATTCAGATAAGTACTTAGGGAAGAGTCAGGAGAATTTCAAAAATCTAATGGTTAAGGAAAAATCAACAAATTCTTGACCCCTGCAACACAACAGCACTCATTGCCTTGAGGGGATACGAAAGTGAACACATGATTAGATAGAGGGTTAACCATTGTTTTCTGTACTTCAAATCATCATAACTGTTGCCAGTGTTTAAGTCAAGGGTTTGATTACCTTCCAGCGCAACCAGACCGTTCACATTTTTCATATAACAATATCAATAACAACAATATTATTCTTCCTTAGTACTTATCATGCTTATGTTGTTTTTGGGTTTTGATTTTGTTGGGTGGCATTGCATCAATTTGAAATACATTTATGCAGGGGGTGATGAGGGAGTATACAGTAATGCAGGCAGTGGATGCATATTTATAAAGGGTTGGTTGTACATTTATATAGGGAGTGGGTGCAAATTTTAGCACAGATCTGTTTCATTTCTAACACAGATAAATGTATCAGTATACAAAAATTAAACCAGACCATTAATTCTCACTTGAACGATTGCTATTACTAGTTATCACATAATGGCAATCTTCAAGTACAAAACAGAAGGCAATGTTTTATTGCTGTGGACTATCTATGGCATAAAGGGAAGGAGAGCAATGTATAATAATTCACATCTGATTAAAAAAATACATATTTCATATCCTTGTCAAAATAATCAGGTGAATTTTAAGTGTATGCCTCTTCACAAACTAATAATAGGTCAATGCATTCTTTGACCATTCTTTCTCAGGCTTTATAAGAAAATATAAAAGCTATAGTATCATTCAAAGGGTTTATAAAACATAATATAAATAAACGCTAGTGCATATTTTCAAAAGGCAGATTTTTTTGCACTTAATAATAATAATAAATACAAAAGTTAATCATGAGAATAATCATTATATGTTCAATATAGATATATGACAAATGGTTACAAGAACGAATAAAAATGCATAGGTTTGGTAGCTATAGTAAGAATAATTAACACTCAGTAAAAGAAATGGTTGTGTTACCGATTTAAATAATTTTGGTTAATTTGTATATAATAAGCAATACGGACAAATTGATATCACTCTACAATTTTGTGTATTATTGATATAAGGCTAAGGCAATTATGTTATTAGTATCAACTTATAAGTTAAGTTGCATACAGAGTTATTGCAGAAAATGTATGCATGAGTCATCACCGATGCTATGACCTAGCTATCATGATGACAATCTCTTCTGCATATGGTACATCTACAATTCACAAAACACAAATTGAAAGAGCAACTGATAATGTAAACAAGGCACAAAGATTCATTTTGACTAGGCACTGCTTCCAAATTATTTGTTTTTGATAAAAGCCACAATTCATCTACAGGACAGGAATTATTCTCAAAAGGACTACACTTAAGTGTTAAGTACTTATTAACAATTATGAACAAAATTTCTATTACTTTATCACAAATTTGAAACAGGTTGGTAATATCATGAAAATGAAACAAGGTTTTCTTAAGAAAGCCGAGAATATCAGACAATGAAAAGCAAAATATTTATATGAATTATAAAACCACTTCTGCTTACCCCTAAATTTACATTAATTTGTTGCCCTGCTTTATTCTCAAATTTAGTACCGGGTACCTAAAAACTTGTTCTCAATTTGCACTTTCTTCACTCCAATTGTAGCACTTTATTATTTGGAGATTTTTCCATTTAAAATTTTTTTTAAATGAAAGAGCAAAATAAAATACAAACTGGAGATTTCAGTTGTTTGACAATGCTGGTTTTGGTGGATAGAAGATTGTTAAAATATTCACAGAAAGACATTATAGTATAATTCAGTACATTTTGATTTTATTCTACAACAAAATTTCTTATGGCAATTGGCAATTCATACAACAATAAGCCCACAAACAGGATATAAATACAAAAACTTAACAAAATAAAATCAGCAGTAAATTATGAAATGTAAATGAAAATTTAATTTGGCTTTGCATGTTAATGCCATCGAGCAAAAATAAAAATTATTCTTATCATCGAGATCCATATCCTGTGGCTCTTTTATTGCTCACTGAAAAAAATTGAGATGAGATGTTACAATCTTTATGACAAACCATATGTCAAATGCATAGCTTTTTCAATGTTCTGCTTTTGTACATCAATTGAAAGGAAGATCATATTCTAAAATGTTGGAAACTTTAGTTGCAAGGTCTAATCCACGCGAGTAAAAATAATATCATCAAATTTTTGAATTTGGAAAATCTCATGCACAACAGTTTCCCTTGTTGGGACAATAAATAAGTTGTTAAACAGTAACTGGTGGGCCTATTAAAAAATGTCAATTATAATTCAAATTTGTTAGAAAAGGGGAAAGAATTCATCTTCACCCTGTTCATCATCATTGTTTCAAAAGGAAAACAAAAAAACCTTGAGATTTAAGTTAAAAATTGTGCTAAGAATTATTGAGGAAAATAGTATAAAATTGATTGAGATATAAACATTAACATTAATTTGACATCAATTATCAAATTTGAAAAAATTAAAGTAAAATCTGAAATCCTTGCCATCTTTTCAAGAATAGAGGAAAAAGAAAGAAAGAAAAACAGAAAAACCCAAGAAAAGCAGTCTCCTTTCCCTAAATGATTGTTTTGAAATATATGAATGATTTTTCTCTCTCTCTTTCTTAAAATATTTTCTTTTCATTATTCTCTCTTCTCTGTGTCTTCCTTTCTTCATAATTTTCTCTATCCCTGTCAGCTTCTCATTCATGGATCATGAAACTTATTCTACATATACCTTACTTTAAATCTATAAAAACTAAACATCAAAATTCTGATTAAAATAAAAACTAGATCCTTAACCCATTGGCAGTAGATTAGTAAGTTTTGTGCCTTAGCAAAGCAACAAGCTTGGACGACTTTGATTACCCCAATAACAATGTAAGAACACAGTACAATCAACTGGCAGGAGATGTTTGGCTTATAAATGCATCTAAAAAACCCATCCCATAATGCTGAATAAATTTGCAATTCTTTGAATATCATAACGATCATTTAAAAAGCCCAAAAATGAATCTATTAATAGTCATTACTTTACAATGACTTCATAATTTCAGATAAGAAATTCTTGTACATACATATATACATTCTAGTCTTGAATTTTGTTTATCTAAAAGATCAAGAAATAAGAAAAAAAGATGACTTTGTTGTATCCATATATTTATAATAATAACAGCAATAATAGTTTGTGTGCAAATACACCAAATGTAAAAAATTCTAAAAGTATGAAAGATATATAAATCCAACGATATCAGTCTATACAAAAAAAAATATATATATAAAAAGAAAAAAAAGAAAAAAAGAAAAAGAAAAAGAACAGAAAAGTCCTATGACTAAACATCAACTTTTGGTTATTGGGGATGGGACTAGTGTTGACCCCTTTGTAACGATGTTATAAACCTACTAAGCGATTGACTATAAATGATATCAAGTCATTTTTTTTACAACTAAAACTGAATAACTTAAATAACATGCAATTAATTTTGCATCTGTTTCTTATGGCATACAAATATCAAGAGAGTTGAATAAAGAAATAGCAGGATTTAATACCAGATAAAATTAAATCAACAGAACGTGGTGACAGGCCTAAGTAATTCACCAATAAATTTAGCTTGCAGTATCAATCAGAGAATATATATATTGACTAAACAATCCAATAGAGTTAAAATAGATAATGAACATTGAATCTAGCTTGATAGTTTCATCTTCTCCAATATTGGAATCACCATATCATATCTTGGGCGCTTTCCTGGCTCTTCATTCATGCAAATCTTAATCAGACGTGCAATGTGACTAGAAATTCCAGGAGGAATTGAGATTCTTAAACCCTCCAAGGCAACCTGATGTAAGGGAAATGAATAATAAATCAATTAATAATTGGGAGGATAATTAATGATAATAATGACTATAATAATAACAGCAACGACAATAATGAACGCTTATAATGCGCAAGATTCTGGGCACAAGCTAGCGGTTCTTGAGTCTGAATAATTTAATCGTGTTAAACAAGTTGCAAGTCTTGTTCATTTTGTTTTGTGTTGATGTAGGTCAATGGAGAATTATAATAGTCAACGTAAGGCACAACAAGCATGGTTGCACTGTGGATAAGATTTATGAATGCTACAAATGCACTTTTATTTCTTTTTATTTCACAGGACTCTTATCAGGACAACGTTCTTAGTAGGTTAATTATAGCATCATTTGGTTTTCTGTAAAAATAATTTGAAGTACTTTAATTATAGCCATTAGCCATCAATTACCAAGGAAAAAAAGTGCTTTAAGCCTTTGAAAGGTGAAAAGGACAAAGCCGACTGAGTATTTTATCGTTTAAATGGCATTTCTACATCAATGAAAATAAGAATTGTATTGATACAGAAGGTAATCCAGCTTCTATTTCAACCATTGGTTGATTACTTGACCTTTTTGTTTTGCTTCAAATCCTGTGAAATCTAGCCTTTTCTCTTTCTGTAGTCACCCGCTCACCGCGTACGCCCGAAATTCTGCATCAAATTTTTCCCCTCAATAACTATAAATCAAGCCAACAAGCCCACCTGTCAAGCGACTCGCGGCAATCAGCTGGCTTCCCGCTTAAAGTCTCGCAGTGGTCTAATTACGATATCGACGATGCAGATGTAGAAGATTTAAAACTACTCATACACTAATCCCCTGCATCATAGTTTTCATAGTTTGAACTATTCATTTGCAGTACTATTTAATCTATTTACATGTGTGAAATCGTGAATATTCTATGATGTTCTTTTTAATGAAGTTATAAATGTTTGAAAACAGACTATCAGATTATTTTTTTCAAGCATGAATAATTTGTATGCATTTTAATCGATAATTTATATTAAAACTGTCCAACGTCAGATTCAAATATCATTGGTGTCATTGAAATGGTGAGTTTTTCTAATTTTCAACGGTATAGGTATTATTCCTACTAAGATAAAAACTTTATAGCAATTTCTCAAATAGCGATGCTACCTCTTACAATCATCCAGTAAAAATTAAGTATATTATTTATATTGTTACCGAACATATGGGTGATTATGGCAGAGATACGTTATATGTATTTCACTCTATTTATATGTCTTTCTCGCAATTAGCAAAGTACTATATCTTATTAGTGAAAACGTGAATATTCTATGATGTTATTAATTGAAGTTAAAAGTGTGAATAATTCGTATGCATTTTAATTAAAACTGTCAAACATCAGATTCAAATATTATCATTTGTGTTATTGAAATCATGAGTTTTTCTATTTTTCAATGGTATAGGTTTTATTCTTATTAAGATAAAGATTTTTTAGCAATTTCTCAAATAGTGATGCTATCTCTTTCGATCATTCACAGTATAAATTAAATCATTAATGGTTGCAAATATTGTCCTTCTTTAAACCATTGTAACCATTCGTGTACGGTAGTTGAGATAATTTATTTCTTTTTGCGCATTTCATAAACATAACTTTTTCACAATATCTACCAATAATAAAACAATAGCGAGTAAGACTGATCAAGGAACAAAACGGAGAAAAGTACTAGTCGGGCTAACTGGATAAGTCAATAATTGGATCGTCGTGAACTGAGTAATTTTTGCTTAGTAGATATGAAATTTTGTGAGTATGTACGGACATTTATCTCCTGTATGATGGATGGTTTTCTAATAAAATATGACGTTTCAATTTCATGTATATTAAGTTATTAAAGCAGCATTTTCAGCTAATTAGTCTGTTGCATGGTACAAATAATGTATCTCTTTAAACCTTTGTAGCTATTTATGTTGTTGGGATTTTTTTTTCTTTCTATTTCACATATTTTAAATATAACTCTTAAAATGAACAACAATGGTCTAAAATGCCATACTATAAACAATAAAACAATAGCGAGGCAGTTAATTGAACCCTGAAAAATGGAAAAAAACATTCATTAGGCTAGCTGGATAAGTTGATAATTAGATCGCAGAGTACCGAGTAATTTTTGCTTAGTAGACATGAAACTTTGGGAGTATGTACAGACATTCATCTTCTGTATGATTGAAGGTTTTAGAATAAAATATGACGTTCTAATTCTATGTAAATTAAGTTTTTAATAAAGTAGCATTTTCAGTCTGTTGTATGGTACAAATAATCTCTTTCAACCTTGTAACTATTTACATAGTTGAGATAATTTATTTCTATTTTCCCAATTTATAAATATAACTCTTTCACAATGAACTACAGTGGTCTAAAATTTAGTGCTATCAATGAAAAAACAACAGCAAGGAGCTGCCAGCCTAGCTATGATAAGCCGATAGTACAGGTAGACGACCACAGTGTAATCCGATACCTCTACTCCTCCCACAAACGAACTTAAATTCCATCTCACGGTATGCCGTGCGTTATCTAGCCTAGGCCCAATCTTTTCTATTTCTGTGGTCACCTGTTATCTAGCCTAGGCCAAATCTTTTCTCTTTCTGTAGTCACGTTTTAAAGGGTGAAGGAAACAGCAAGCCATGTTTTTCACATGATGATACCTAAGTAATTTAATAATGCAATAAAATTAATAATCCAGAACCCCTGCATACCTTCATGCCAATCTCCATAGGTTCCAACTCAGCAAAGGGAACTTCACGAGTCTCAAGTTCCCACAACAACACGGCAAAGCTCCACATATCAGCAGCTCGTACGTTTATTTCTTCAGGGGATTTTTGTAGGGCTGTCATCATACATGCGGAAATGTAAGAAATTATATCATCAAAAAAGGTAAATTAAAAGATTCTTCTGCATTTGTCACAAACAAATCTGTAGATCTTAGAGGTTGAAATTCCTCATTAAGATATATGTAATTATATTACAACATGATTTTCTCAATGTGACCAGCTAAGAGTTTTTCTCTTCATCACGAATTAAAAATGCATGTAGCATCTACTTCTAGAGCTAAGGATGTACCATGATTAGAACCAAATGAGTTTTACTCACCTTCTGGAGCACACCAGGCAGGTGAGAAGAGTTTTCCCTTCTCATGGAAAGAGAATCGGTAGTCAGCCATATTTATCTTAGCAGTGAGATCTTCTTCTATCTGAAATTGGAACACCAAATATCTATTTAGCTTAATGAATCAGGGTTTTTTTGTTGTTGTTGGTAAGAATAAAGTTTTAACATAAAACAACAAAAAAAGTTACAAATTATTATCATCTATTCATAATTTTAGAGTGAATCTATGGTCTAGCCAATTTCACCAAGTTATCAAGATAGCAAATGAGCACAATTTCTTTACAAACTGAAATGTCCCAATATTACCCCTGTTTTGGGACTGTACATCATGCTAAACTAAACCACAATTATCACATCCAAGACAAGACAAGACTATTTCAAAGTCAAACTCCTGGCTCTGTCCTATCTCGCTTAAATATGATATATTTTCAAAGGACCCTAATGCTGGGATTTGCATCAACAACATCCTATGTTCCAACAGAGACATTTTTTAATACCTTCAGCCTAACCTCTATATCATTGAAGTTATAACAATTAATTGATATGTGGAATATGTAGGTCTAAAAGCCCATGTCTTTGCGTTTGGTTAGAGTTTTTGTTATTGCCCTCTAGATCACAATAGTGCTTATTATGTTTCTGAGTAGGATCTCATACATGTATTTGCTAATGGGACTGCTACTTTTGCTTAAAATCTTCAGTGGCCATCAATTTGTTTTAACTTATTAATATAACTTACATAATAGGAATTAATCTAGCATCTTGCATTTATTTTATTTTTAACCACTCTCAACCATTATCAGTGATACCATTGTTATTCGTAGCTACAAGGTTGATTATGCTGTTAATTATGAAGTGCTTCTCCTTGAAAAAACTTCTTGTACCTTTGATTCAAACATAACAGGATAAAACAATGAAATCAACATGAGCCTTGCTGTCTTGAAACATAGATAGTAAATCTGATTCTCTTCTTGTTTGTCAAAGAGTATCTATATCTTCAGGTTTAACATGTACAACTATACAGAAGCAATATGGTTATATTTCAATATCAATTAAAAGTACTAAAATTAAAACACCACCAGTCATGAATTATACCTTAAACTAAACATTTTTCATATCATAATGTAATCGAGCTCATTTAAATCTAATTGTTTTATTCCTTTCCCTAAAGTTTTACAATTAATATCAATCTACGGACCTTATTACCGTCAGATCTTTATCAAACTAAACCTCATTAAATAGTTCGAGTTAATTTACTACTTTATGATACGCTGCTGTGAAACTGTTATTCATAATGTATAAAATATACATGTATATATCAACTATGATTGCATTAAATAATAATATAGAGGCCTACACCATAATCCTTTAACATATATATAATATATTATGCATAATTACATTGTAATTGTATAGATATGTAAATTGCATGAGATAACATGCTATTAAAAATAATAATAATAGAAACAAAATGGTGTTCCCTAAAAGAAAGATAATAAAAGAATCTGAAAAGTAAAATTGCAAAATACAAAGTAAAAAATGAAACTATATTAATAAGATTTGAGAAATTTCATATGTTATTAAAGATCAACAATAAATGAAACATCTCCAGACAGCAGTGAAATGTGTCTTGTAAAAAACCAAACCCTGGTCAAGATTATTCAACTTACTAAGTATGGAATCATTTTTCATGAGCCTTTACCACAAACTCATATTCAAAACCCTGAAGATTACTCAAAAGTATATATCCATTACTTTGACTCGTTCTTATGACAGTATAGTATATAGTTGTCAAATTCAATTAAAAATCCTCACATAATCACGCTCAAACATTGTATCTACTCACTATGATGGTGGGTAAACACGTCACTGACAGGGAAATGCAATATTAGTTCTTGAATGCAAGGACTGGTTGCATACAAACTCACACATACAGAGTTGATGTCATAGTTCCCATGCATGGTAACAGACGCATATACATTCAAATTAAATATCACACGTAGTAAAATGTTGATTCCGGGTTCACTCCATGACAAATCGTAAAGAGAAAGTTTGACAAGACCTTAGAGAGGACTAACTACAATGCCAGTTAATTGCACATTCTGAATCATCCTCAAAATTTAATTGAAATATAAAACCAAAACTCAACGGAGTACAGCAATTGAAACGATAAAATTTAAAACAAAATAAAAATCATGGTGGAAAGTTATTACAAAACAATACAATAACTTGTTTTCCTATTCAGATAAAAATGAATGACAGAAATTAATAAAATTTAGCATTTCAAAAAAAAAAGAAGATACGTTAGAATGAATTACAATTTTAAAATATTACTAGATGGTAACTCTTAAGCAAAATGAATTTGAAATTGTTAGAAAATATTTATGAACATCATTTTAAGTTTTAGTATTGTTTAATATTGCTCATATGAAACAACATTCTGGCCACCTATTCACGATATAATATACAGAAAAGCCATCTACATAAAGGAAATGCTACAAAATTTGGCTTTGATTCTTAATGCTAAATGAAATCAAATCTTTGAATCTTAATCCATATCTGAATTAATTAGTTGAAGAATCCCTAAAATGGGCTTAACACAACATTGAGAGGATATGATCTGTTCAGATGTTTCAATTCTCTTAAACCATAACAAAATATCAAAGTAGAAAGAATGCCATTTAAAATGAGACAAAATTTTAAGAATGATCATTTATTTCTGCTATGCATTAATTTTATTTTGTCATTCTGTGTAATCTGAATCAATGTCCCACTTCTTAAATCTTGCCTTTCCTATTCTGTATGCCTTTTTCCATTGGGACACAAGTAAAAAATTTCAAGCTTTTTTATTTTAAGACTTTTTACATTACACACTGTAATGCTATTTCATATTTTTGTTCATGCTTGGGTCTACATAATTTAAGGTTTTCTTATTTCATTCTAGTTTAATAACTGTTCAAATATCAGCTAAAGATGTCATACCTTTAATCTGTTTTTTCAGGCTTTTCAAAAAGGCCAGACCCTTGTAAAAAGTGAATAATTTATGCTTTACACTTCACTAAACATATATATATATATATATATAAAAAAAGGAAGCTATATCAAAATCCATCTAAGATGAAATTTATCATATTCCTAAATATTTGTAAAACTATGAATATTATGAAAAAAATAAAGCTGCACAAAAAAAATCCTGACTTATGTGTAAATGTTAAATATCAAAAGAATCACCAGAAATAGACAAAATGAATGTTAAGTAAGTTGCGCTACAAGTCAAGCATATAAAAAAATAATTGTAAAACATGAAGTGTTTGCTCACAATACTATCTATTGATAGAACGAAAGTACAGAGATCAATATCATTAGATTATTAGTACTGGCATTTCTACACAAATAGGTGGTTTTATTAGTCAACTAGCAATAGAGATCTAGTATTTACATCACCGATGAATATTGGGTGTAGACAGCATTTGAGTATAATTAATCAAGATATTATGCTTCTATTGGAGATAAATAGAGCAAAAAAAAAAAAAAATTGCAACAGTTCAACCCAAAAACGAATGGGAAAAATGGAAAGAATGCAGTAGTAGTAGTAGTAATAGTTGTACTGATAATAAAACAACAAGCCAGTATGTCCTAGGTTGAAATTACCCCATTCAGGGTGGACTCCCCTGACGTGTACTTGGGATCGTCGACATTAATTTTGGCCAGGTCCTCATCAATCTAAAAGCAACCCCAATGTTAAGATAAAAGGGTCAACAAAGATGAGATGAATTTTTTTAAAACGGATCACCATCTTCCTTTGAAAAATATTCCAACAAAATAAACATTAAAAAATAATCCAACACCTCCTACAAATCATAAGCATTCATGATGAAACCACGTCTCTTTAAGGTTTGTTTATAAGGACGGAGGAGTTTAAAATAAACAACAATAATGATCAGAACAAATTTGTTGATTGTCCATTGAAAATTATGGAGAAAAATAATGATGTAATTTGATAATAATATCCCTCACATCCATATGAATGCGAAAGCTGAGGTTATGAGCCTTTCCTAAGGACTCATCTGTTGACAATGTACTGCCTAGCTTCAAGCTGATAAACATTGGAGAAAAAAAATAATCCGGACAGGAGATATCGTTAAAATTTCTGAATACTCTGTTTATATTAAAGTACTCTGAAACTTGCCTATCTGTAAAGTTATTCATGGCAATGACTCTGAAAATGTTATGAGGTATGATATCAAATTGGTATAAGTAAAGGCATACATATAAAGACAAAAGGAAAGATAAAGAATAGAAAGAAAGGAACAGGGGAATGTGAGTGAGAGAAAATGGTGACTTGTAAAGCCTTCAGGTAGAGACATAGAAAATGCATGCAAAGTAAAATATAAGATATTTTAGAAATCAGATTGAAACCCCAATAATATAAAAAGAATTTAGAACCATGTTAACTCTAGTAACAATATAAAAGCTTATATGAGAACAACCTGCAGCAAAATATAGTATTTCAAATCTTTGGAAATAGACTATAAAATTAATGCTCCTTTTTAAATACATCATACATGCTTAAAATTATTCTAAATAATGACATAATTAAATGAGAAATATTATAATTCAAAAACAAATGTAGGAGAATTTATACATTATTTTTTCTTCTGAGTGGGAATAAACAAAGAATGTGAACACAATGTGGATTAAAACTTTTGGCACAGGGTAAAGAGTAATGTTATATAGGTGAAGCAACAGAAAAATAGAGATTACACTGAGTAGAATCATATGAAAAGATTTTTGCAAACAAAGCTTTAAATAATGCTGAAAAGAAAGATATCATATTACAAAAGTTCATATACATAATAATAGACATCAACATTATTCACCAAACATGGCACTTTCTTCAATAAAATT
This sequence comes from Aegires albopunctatus, assembly GCA_032466395.1. Classification (NCBI taxonomy): domain Eukaryota; kingdom Metazoa; phylum Mollusca; class Gastropoda; order Nudibranchia; family Aegiretidae; genus Aegires; species Aegires albopunctatus. The sequence continues at coordinate 621 of JASKDV010126298.1, read as the reverse complement.
GTTATCATAAAGATCAAAGATCATTAAACCACTTTTATGCTCAACATACCATAACATGTTTACTAGTGAGTGTAAAGTTGGGAATCATTGGCTCCATAGAGTGAAGAAACTCCATGCCACGGGCAATGTCAATGGCAAAACGAAGAGATTGGTTTTGGTCCACAACAATACCTGAATTATATGAAGAAAAATATACACAACATGCTTTATCAAACTTCAACATGAAAATAAGAAAAAGGCAGTGTTCAATAACAACCACAACTTAAAATTATAATTAAAAAATATAAAAAGAGGAAGCATAAAAACCAACTCTCATCACCATCTTATAATGCAAATTTCATTATTCAATAATCAATAGTCAATTACTATTTCTAAAGAATAAAATATGGTTTATATTATAACACAAAATGTGAGTATTTTAAAATGCCAGATATACAATGCTTTTACTTCTCATTAGGAGAAAAACATGATTTTTATGGATGTCTAAATTTGCTAAAATCTTATAATCACAGTTGCCAAAAAGCTGGGATGAAATGCTCAGACATGTGAAAGTTGTAATGAATGCACACTTTATATATATATATATATATATATATATATATATATATATATATACAATCT
>JASKDV010126187.1:0-14213 GCA_032466395.1 Aegires albopunctatus | reverse complement strand
TATCTTTCTTTTGCTCATAGCATGAAGTAATTTAATGTTTCTATGGTTTGCAACCCATCCATGAGTAAGTTCAATTTATTAAATATTTTCAAACGGTTGAAATTCATTTATTTGTTGTTATTGCTTTTAACGTATAAGCTCTAATTTTTGGGTCATTTCTACATAATCTCATTTTTAGAATGTTTCTATCATGTATTTTGATGAGTCTATTCTGTAAATTACAGTGCCCCGCGAAAAAAACAAAAAACAGAAAATTTGATATCCTGGGATATATTACGATGTCAGATATTTAACTTTCTAAAGTAACAAGCTCAAAGACCTAAACCTTACAGAAATTTTTTTTTTTTTTTTAAATTCCCTTAGAATTTGTTCACGATACAATTTCAAATAAACACAGTGATTTAGGTATTGCTGGATCAAATTTTGCAAGAACCATGGGTTCGTTAGAAGTTTTTAAAAGCATACGAATATATATTTTGAGGGAACTTGAAACTAAATTTTTTCACAAAATGAAGGATTTTTTTCGTTCAGTTAAGGAATATGAGATAAAATGCATTCTTTGAACTTTGAACTCAAATTAGCATCAGAGTGTACGTAGGAGTCACATGTAAATTATTTATGGATAAGTGGAAAAATGTTTCAAGATGTGAACAATTTCCAATATGTTCAACTTTCTTTGATGTTTGTTATTTACGTAACATTCTGTTGTTAGATGGTTGTGCACAAATTTATTTCTTTTCCACGAGAGAGAAAGTGGCTGCTCAGGTGTATTTCTACATTTGTGATAAGCATTTATGAAAAGAGGGATAAAAGAAACAAGCTTCTGTGTCCACTTAATGTGTGCCTTCTGCAGAATTCGCTATTCATTCACTTGTGTCAAGTTACGCTATTCATTCACTTGTGTCAAGTTAAACTATTCATTCACTTGTGTCAAGTTATGCTATTCATTCACTTGTGTCAAGTTACACTATTCATTCACTTGTGTCAAGTTATGCTATTCATTCACTTGTGTAAAGTTACACTATTCATTCACTTGTGTAAAGTTACACTATTCATTCACTTGTGTAAAGTTTGCACTTGTCTACCAGGATCTTGTTTTTCTTTCATAGTGAATTTGTTGTTAGTGATTATTTGAAAATTCATAGTTAACATGTTAACAAATGGCCAGTTTTTCTTTCATTGTGAATTTAATGTCGGTAATTATTTGAAAAATCATAGTTAACATGTTAACAAATGGCCAGTTTTTCTTTCATTGTGAATTTGTTGTTAGCAATTATTTGAAAAATTGTGGCTAACTATGGCCAGATTTTCCTCTAAAGTGAATTTGTTGTTAGCAATTATTTTATTATTAAAAATTGTGGCTAACATAACAATGGCCAGTTTACCTTTCTTAGTGATTTTGTTATTTGTAATTATTTGAAAAATCATGGTTAACAATGGCCAGTTTACTTTTTTTAGTGTTTTTGTTATTTGTAATTATTTGAAAAATCATGGTTAACAATGGCTAGTTTACCTTTTTTAGTGTTTTTGTTATTTGTAATTATTTGAAAAATCATGGTTAACAATGGCCAGTTTACCTTTCTTAGTGATTATGTTATTTGTAATTATTTGAAAAATCAGGGTTAACAATGGCCAGTTTACCTTTCTTAGTGATTTCGTTATTTGTAATTATTTGAAAAATCAGGGTTAACAATGGCCAGTTTAACTTTCGTTGATAATGTTCTTGAAATAAGCAATGATTTATACCTTACCATCAGCGGTTATAAAAATGGGATATATTTGATATTTTTGAGAGAGATATCACCACTTTATTTAACTACGCTAAGTGAGTTTGAACAAATGGCAGGAATTTAAGATTTTAAGAGAAAATTTCACATTAGGGTCGCTTTGGATTTTTATTTATTTATTTATTTTATTCTTTTAAATTTATTTCTTTACAGTAGCACATAACTAAATGGCAGCAATATTAAACTAGGATTTTTAGTATGGACTGGTCACGTTGTTTTTTTTGTTATTCTTCGTTTTATTTTCCAGATATCTCCTGGTGCATTACACATCAATTTCATTCCTTTCTACAAGCACACACCAAAGTTATACATTTATTTTGATGTTATTTCTTCACAATTAACATTATGATAATAATACTTGTGAAGAAACTTGAATTGTAAATATGTGAGTACTCATCATCTAATTATATTGTTCAAAAATTGAAACTTTTTTCAAATAATGTATATTAACTTTTCTCGTCTCAATTTGCTCTTTTCATCTTCCACATCCTACTCACGATTTTGAGCTTTCAATTTACAATCTATCATTTTTATATAAACGTAAAGCCAAATCTTGAACGTCTTCTACATATGATTATGATGTTTATTGTACAAAGGATTGTAAAGAATTGCTCTTTGATCTTCCTATTGTTTCCACTTAAAGAATATTGGGCCATGTCTCTCAGTCAAACTGTCCCAACGAGGTCGTAACGATGCGTACACTCCACTATTGCGTGTCTCTGGCATTGCCCACTTAACTCTTCTTATTTGTCTCTTGAGCTTTTCAACTCGTATCGTTTATAATGCCTTTGATTCAGAAAGTCCACAATGTTTTTAATACATAACACTTTATGAAGTCATTTGTACAGTTTCATTTCTGTCTTCTGAATTTGGGTCATGTTTTGTAAATCTGCTATTCTTATAAAGATATCTCTTCATTTCATGTTTTCATATGCAGAAATACAGTCACATCTGTCCAAAATGACCACTGAGGATTATAGGCATAAAGATCTCAAGCATGTAGTCCCATGTCTCTGTACATTGGTATTGTTCACATCCATGCAGTCGTCAATAAAAGCTACCCCATTAATCCAAAAGCATATTATGGTCACTGGCTTGAGACTTTGTAAAGTTCATTTCACTAAAAAAATGAGACATTCATTGGGCTGTGTGTTAAGTCCAAAATGATGAGTAGACATTTTGGGCAGTTATTTTTACCTGAATGAAATTTTAGCATTACATGATTGGTTGATAATGTGAAGTGGTCATCTTAGAGAGAAAATAATGTAGGGAAAAACAAATCGAAGTCTATTGAAGAAGTTAAAGCAGGAATAATCTTAAAGAAGTGGTCTTTTAGGCAGGGTCAACTGTACATCTCATCCATCGTTGAATATCTTTTGCTCTTTCTCATGTGTTGTCATAATGCCTTATGTTCTTTTCCTCAACTTCCAATCAAAAACCATATTATTAAACCTTGACTATGTTCAACTCAAGGCAATGCTTTCAATTCATCGTATGATTATGGTAATGGTAATCTTTGTTGTTGTTTTTTTTTCCCTTCAAGTTTTCTCATGGACAGTATCATTGTTTTGTCAGTGTCAGTCTTACTCGTACTTAACAAGATCACTGGCTGCATAGTAGGCATCATCCTGATCCAATGGGTTTGCCCAATTTTTGTGACATTCAGAGAAGTATTTAATCCCGACAAGTTTCACATGAAATAAAGGTCAAATGAATCCTTAGCGTACAGCCAGTAGAATCATGGTGGAAATGAAGGTCATATGAAATTTGTCTCGCACGGTCAGTAGAATCATGGTGGAAATACAGGTCATATGAAATTTGTCTCATATGGTCAGTAGAATGGTGGTGGAAATGAAGGGCATATGAAATTTGTCTCATACGGTCAGTAGAATCATGGTGGAAATGAAGGTCATATGAAATTTGTCTCATACAGTCTGTAGAATCATTTTAGACTCCCTAGGAATAACGATCTGTTCGTTGGCTACAAGTGAAAGCAGACACAGTTTAATTTTCTATATGATGAAAAGGTTTAAGACTTTGTTGACTATATATTCAAATAGCACAAATGTTTTCTTATTAATTATAATACAAATGACTAAGGCTTCAGATCACATGAATTTGGCTGGGTTTTTTTATAATATTTTTGTTTTTGTTACCTTTTTGAATATCCTGCCGTTTAATGCTGTTGTGTGGTATTGTGGTCTAGTGGTAGACGTTATGGATGGTGATTGAAAATTATCAGGTTCGAATCCTGGTAGGGCACGATTTGAGTTCTTAGGAAAAGCTCTTTACAATAATTTACATGTATTTCCTCACCGTACCCAGGTGTCAAATGGGTACCTGGCTATAGGTGGCATCAGATCTTGTCAGTATGATAGAGAGAAGCGCCCTTCATCGGGTTGCACCTCTGTATACCATCTCCCCCAGAAGGTTAAGAAAGAGTTTGAAATGTAAAAGCCTGCCAGGGAAACTCTGTAAAGTGCATTGAGCACATTTAGTGGGAACGCGCTTTATAAGAAATCTCTTTAATAACAATATTATTCATAATATTAAGCGTTTAACTCATTCAGTGCTGAGCCCCCCTGTATACTGAGCAACATTCAATAGTGGGGAGAAGTTGGCTATATCCGGAAAAAAATCATTAAATAACATAAAAATTCTCGTTATCAATAACAACAGAAAGAAAGAACAAGCCTACCCAGAATTCCTCTTGCTAGATTAAACTTAAGTCAAGCTCAAATGTAAGAATAATTGTCATTAGTACGTGGGAAGGGCTTACGGCCAGCAAGAAAACTTGCTTTTACTATTACTATTAGCACTGAATGATTTCAGTTTAAACACACTTTATCATATTTCTGTTTTCCGTATCTCATATTGTTGCTTTTGTTAGATGAATATGCTGATGTGTTAGTGTAATGACCTAAATACGCTATCACAAATTGTACTCATACGTATTCACTACAATTACTCAGACTATTACGTACACATAAAGAATTGTGTACGTATGATATGTAACGTGAATCCATAATGAGTTATTTGGATTTTATATTCGTCCTTACTTTGCGATTGTGAAATGTATTCTCCTGGACGTGCCTCATGCCAGCAGGTCTGGCAGATGCTGGGGCATATGAATTTTTCTCTGTCACTCTTTCCTGTCGATGATCTTCTCACCACGTGAGCAGATTGCATTTATATTTTAATGTTCTTGACCAAACGGACTTGATCCCAAGTTATGTAAATAACACCTCGAGCGATAAACCTTGTATTACATTTGTCTGTGATCCTTTACTTCAACTTTATTTTGTATTATTATTGATATTATTATAATATTACAATTGAATGCTATTGTAACTACAATTCAATGCTATTTTGACTACAATTCAATGCTATTTTGACTACAATTTAATGCTATTTTGACTACAATTGAATAATGCTATTTTAACAACAATTGAATGTTTTTTTCAAACTATGATCACTTTGACTAAAAAGACTTCAAGATATTAATGGCCTTTGTGTTGTGGGTTTCAGTTTTACAGTTGCATTTACATCCATGTTTTATAACTTTAAAAAAGTTATAATTGAAACACGATTGCAAGTTTTCTGGATCAGAAGTTGATGTATGCTGTGCCATTTTTTATTTTTTTCTTGTTTTTTAATTTTTATTATTATTATATTTTAGATATTTGTGAGTATCAGGTTAGCTGAAGGCTGTGCACAAGTTGATTATTGTACGAAATTCTTTTCCTCATGGGGGTACAGTTGATTCCACAAATAACGTCTTATAATGATAATAATGATAATAATAACAATAAATTATGACACCATTGAGCTTCTAATAATAATAACGATAACAATGATATTAATTATAATGATAATAATAATTAGTAATAATAACAATAATAATAATAATAATAATAATAATAATGATAATGAATTATGACACCATTGAGCTTCTAATAATAATAACGATAACAATAATATTAATTATAATGATGATAATAATGATGACAATATCTATGTCTATCTTATTCCTATTTTTCTTTAACTAACAAATTTCAATTTTTTTTTAGATTATAAACATTTTGATATTTAAAGCATGTTGTTGCATGGTTTGATAAGAAAGAGATTGAAAGACATTTCAGAAATGATTTCTGTAAGAAATTGGTGATTTTTTTATTTTGGAATGCTGAAAACATTAACCCTAGCATGTTTCTTTTTCTTCTTCTTTAAATGAACTGACAAAAGTCAACAAAGTTGAGTATTACTGTCAATACGCCAAAATAAAAATTAAAAAATAAATGAATAAATAAAAATAAAATTGAAAATGAATAATAAGTAAATAAATAAATAAAAATTAAATTAAAAAAAGATAAATAAATAAATAAATAAATAGAAATAAAATTAAAAATAAATAAATAAATAAGTAAATTACTCACAGTAAGCCTAACATAAGGATCCGCTGATTTTCAGTCGGAATAAATATTCCATTTAATTTAATGAGTTTAAAGTTAATTATTCAAATAATTTATGATTTTGATTTGTAAAGAATTCTTTGAGATTTCTTTTAAAGATTGTACCAGCTGGTTGAAAATCAATTTTAAGGAAAAAATAAATAAAACCTTGAACATTTCCAGTTTCACAATTCAAGAACGGGAATACGCTTGAATTCTATTTTGTAAATCCAATAAGTAATTTCATCAGCTTTTGAGAATTGATGGACAGACAAATACAAGCATTATACATAACATGAAACAGTTGGACTGGACACCCTTAGAGGAACAAACAGCTAGAAATAAAGTAGTCATATTCTTTAAAGCAATTAACGATCAAATAGATATCCCCATTAATGAACTGAACAAAAGTAATAGTCAGACATTTAATATTCTGACATCTAAAAATGATTGCCATAGACATTCTTTCTTCCCTAGCACCGCTAGATTGTGGAATAAATTGAATCCTAATATTAGAAGTAGTGAAAGTGTTGATAATCTTAAACATAGGCTACATTATGAAATACTTAGGATCCACATATAATTAATTAGCAAACATAATACAACTATAAATATTGGGTATGAGGCAATGGGGTTAGCTAACATAATACAACTATAAATATTGGGTATAAGGCAATGGGGTTTATATAAATAACAATTGAAAACATGTAGTATATTACCTATAATATATTGTACATGTTTTCAATTGTTACTTACATAATACAGTAATATCTAGTACTTCATACATAGATTTTTTTTTTTTTTTATTTTGCGTATTGACAATAATATAATATTCAACCTAGTTGAGTTATGTCAGTTTATTTGAAGAATTAAGTAATGAGATTAAATATTTGAGCTGATTTGAGCTTTAATTGCATTCATTCTTGCCAATGAATTAAATGAAATTTTTAAAACTGATTAGAAACAAATTGGGTCTTGTAGGTATCATATTCAATGTCATGTAACTTATTTATTTGTTAACGCATAATGTTAAGTTCAGCTGGGGGTTTTCACATTACATTACAGTGTAATAAATTGATATTCAATGCAGGTTTTTGTCAGATTCAATAAAGATTAAGAAAACACAAATGACATTTCATCAGTGAAAAAATCCCAACCATAATCTTGTATAGTGCGTGGCAGTAAAAGATGAAAACAAACAATAAACGATAATAAATGACGATAAACGTTTATATATAGCGCCTTCCCTTATAAGAGCTCAAGGCGCCAAAAATTCTTCAATACAAATCATGCACTTTGCAATAACTTGAAAATAAGAATTGTTTACCAGCATTGTTAATTTTTGTCCATTTTAAATCCAGATATGATGAAGAAAGGTCAACGCATTTCACCTTCGTAACACGCCCAAGATCACGTACCTTTTATTGACGTGGTCATCTCTAAGACGCCGTTTGCTTTTGGAGGCGATGACCATGTGTATGAGTCATTTTCAAAATGGAAATTTGACGTTTCTCTCCTTGTAAATGTAGTCGAATTTGGGTGAATAGTTTTGCCTGACAATGTCAATATTGGTAGAGGAAGGAAAACTTATTCTACTTCCTTGAAAGGCTGCATGTGATACTTAGTGTTATAATGATGATGATATGTTCTTGGGTTCCTAAGAGACACTTTTGCTACTAAAGTTATGCGCATGTTTAGGAGAATTTCTTTTTAAACGGCCGAAAAAGAAATTTCAATTCAATTTATGGCTGTAGAAAAATAAGAGAAAGCCACTTTGGGCTAAGAGATTTTTTATTTCATTTTTTTAATTAAAAAGATGTTAGGCAAAAACCCTAGGTCTAGCTTTTGTCGTTTTGTTTTGGGTTTTTTATAAATTCAATTATTTTTACCAATCCCAAACATAAAATCCAAATACCAGTAGGATGAATTAGATATCTTGTTTAAAAAAATTATTACAACACAAAATAAGGATACATATTTTTTTAAAAATTGTTTTAAAGTATTAGGCATAGTTAATCTAATCCATTTTTTTTAAAAATAATATTAAACCTAGAATATACCATAAAGACAAAGTTATAGAATATACCATAAAGACAACAGTTATAGAATACACCATAAAGACAACAGTTATAGAAATGAATTGAATTTCTTTCACAATAGGCCTTTATTTAAAGAGTCAAAATAGAAGAAATGCATGAAGGAATCCTCAAAGCTTTACATTACTAGAAACAACACAAGGATCCTTATAAGCCACGCGCATATTGAATTGGAACCAAATAAGAGAATAAGAGTAAGAAAAAGAAAATCCTATTGATAAATAGGAAACCGATGTCTTTTCATTTAAGTAGTGCAATAGTTTTCAGAATCCCATAAAGTTCATATTTTCTTCAATTGTGTGCAAAGTGAGAGAGAAATTTAAGAAGTCGTCCTTAGAGTTATCCATTTTTATCAAACTCCCATTTTTCTTTCAATCGTCATTAGTGTTTCATTGTTTTATTTATTTATATCAAATTAGTGTTTCATTGTTTTATTTATTTATATCAAATATATTAAATCGAATTACGAATCTCAATTTTTTTTTCAATTTTTTCATTACTATAATTTTTAAGATGAATTCTTTCATATCAATGTTTTTCAATTCCTATAATGATATTTACAAAAAAAGTAAAAATACTATAAAGTTGACGTTAATGTGTTTACCTAATGTGATAAAAAGACATTATATCACCCCCCACTATTTATATTTTTTCATGAGCATACTTAACTTTCATTCAGGGTTTGACAGATTGATTTGCAATGTCAAAGGTCAAAAACATTACAATATCAACGATATTCATATAACGACACCTTCTCATCATAGAATTTCACGGAAATATTCAATGTGTCTTTGTTTACAAAGTCACTTTTCCCAAAGTGGGCAGAGATTAATGGTACATGAATTATCTATCTCTAAAAATGTTCTGCCAAACCCGGGAAGCCGCTTCACGTCACTGGAATATTATTCTTGGGACTTAAACATTGACTGAACTTTTTTATTTCTTGACTCTAGAATTGTAATTTTTGTTTAACGATATCAGCTAATCACAAACGTCAGCGAGTGAGTTATTAAGTCAATACTATGAAAAAAGATAATTTATTAATTTATAAACTAATCAATGATTAATTATGTTTTTATTCAATTTTATTATTTTTACACCCTTGTAATTTTGAAATAAAAATAAAACATGGTAAAGGTACCTCCGTCACAGAGATACAATTACACAGTAAAGATTTTCCCAAAACCATCCGACATAAAAATTATCCTGAAACCATCTGACATAAAGATTTTCCTAAAACCATCTGACGACATAAGGGTTTTCCTAAAGCCGTCTGACATAAGGATTTTCCTAAAACCATCTGACAATACAGTGCAACCCCTCTAATTGGGAAATGTCTAGATTGTAAAATCATACCTACACTGTATCCGGGAACCAGTGGTTTTTGGTTTTCCCCTGTACATCTTGAAAGCAGTTGATTAGTCAAAGTAGAATAGAATACATGAAGTGGCTACTAAGAGAATGACAGAAAATTTCTACTATTTGCTCCAGAGTGATAACGAATAGAAACAGCTTCTCAAAACATGCCAATCATGTGTCTTCCCGTTACTCACAGTCAAATTTGATTGGAGGCTACAGATAAGACGCTTTTTCATGAATGCTTGGTTGGCCTTAACTCGTCTGTCAAATCACGTTTACCTCGTGATTGACTTGGTGACTTAGCCCCTCCCCCCCAATGCCATGACCTTAATGTGACACGGGTCCAGCATGGTCAATGAAAGACTTGAGTTGGTGATTTCACACCTGCTTAATAGATGTCTGATGAGTCTGACTCATGGTTTTCACACCTGCTTAATAGATGTCTGATGAGTCTGACTCATGGTTTTCACACGTTGCGATAAGATATCGGCTTGAAACTGCCTGGCACCAATGAGGATGTCATGATCAATTAGGTTTGGCATGCGGCCACGTTCAAATGAGAAGAAAGTGTTTGTAAAGACAATGGTAAGGGGGGAAAAAGTGAAGCTGATATACTTGGTTGACAGAAAAATATTGTACCGATTAAACGGGGACCCGTTCCATTTAAAAAGGTATTTGTAAAGTGTATAAGGAAAAATTCTGTTCCCCTAGATTTCATCCGGTTTAGCCAGGTTCCCAATTGCAGAGGTCGCACTGTATAATGAAACATTTAGCATAAGCTGAAGAAATAAATAGATTCAAATGAAATTAACATTGTTAATAATTTGAAAAATAGCGCAAACAAACAGTCTCTTAAATTTAAGACTCAAAAACTTTTTTCGAGAGTAAGCCGCTTTTTCAAAATCATAAACTTCACATAAAAATGCATTCTTTTATTCAATAAACCGTATACCCCACCCCTCCCCCTCCCCATATCACTTACTCCAGTATTGAAATGAACTTTGAGGTCAACCCATAACGGCACAGCCTTCTTTCATTGATTATCTGTCCATTGGTGCGAGAAATGCCATATTCCAATCCTGTGCCTGACCTGGTTGTACGTTGTATGTCATACGTCATTTACCCCATCTCTACTTTTTCTTCACATTTTATTTAAGTAACGCCGCCACAATAATGACATCCACCATTTTTCAATATAATAATAATTATTATTATTATTATTATTATTATTATTATTATTATTATTATTATTTTTAGTTTGTATAAATTACCTCCCTTTTATAAATTGTTCTAATTCTAATGTCAAATTGATTCAGGGTAAGTGTTTATGAAAGGAAGATAAAGAAGAGAATGGCATAGACGATGGTGTGAGAATTTTTTATTTTGCTACTGGTCTGTCAGCCATTATTATTTTATTTTTTGTTAGATTGTAAGCGGATCTGCGGAAATGCTAAATTTGGAAGTAATTGGATTTTGCTATTAATGTATTATATATTGATTATTTTATTTTTTTTATTTTTTTGCATGTATGTATTTTTATTGGGATAGCCTGGGGAAGAAGGATTGCTTGATTATGGTAGGCCTAGCTTTTTGGGTCATTAATTTGATTTCGCTTTCATTTTTGTGCGGGGAAAAGCGGGGGGAAGGGGTTGTTCTGTCCATCTCTTTAAGAGGGTTTTGGGTTTTATACGTTGCTTTGTTTTGTCGGGATTTTTTGTTTTGTTTTGGTAAAAAAATTAAGGGATTGTTATGGTATTTTGTTAGTTGATGGATGGGAAGTCTTTTTTTTTCATTTAGACAATATGAAGTTTTTAGAATGGACATGAAAAGGAAGTTATTGTATAATAGGATTTTCTCTTATGGAGGGAGGCTTTTACTCTTTTTTTTTTAGTACAGTGCAAGCCGGTAATCGGGACGTCATTTAATTGGGACGATTGGTGTTGGACAGAATTTCTTACTGGATAATCAGAAAAGGCGCCGCATAATTGGGACAAAAAATATCACATCTGTCCCATCAACTGGTACATTTATGAGTGCCGCTTATTTTCCACAGAGATAGATTACACCTCTGGCTGTGTTAATGTGAATTGCTGGTAGGGAAAGCAGAGATTTTATTGGTTACCTGTCAATATTGTTCACTATGCGGCTCATGATTATGGCATTGATAGGAGTGAATAAAGCTCGATGACTAATCATCTGTGACACTTGGCATGCCTCCATCCTGAGCCAAGGCGTGAGACAGATCAGACTTGCAGCCTTTTCATAGGCCGTAAAACAAATGAATGGTGACAACCATATGTGTATTGTCACTCGGTACATTTCTATTCAGAGCAAGGTGCGCGATACAGTTAGGCTTTCAGCCTCCTTAATGGTCTGATAACGAAAATGTTTGGGGATTGAATGGTGTAATGAGAAGATGGTGCGATTAACGAATGGCCGAAATGTCAATAAATTAAAACACTAAGTATGGTTATACTAACGTTAACGGTCAGTTATCTCTTTCTCATGTGAATTTACTATATATATAAATGGCCGTCACTTAATCGGGACAATTCTCACAAAACGCAGGCATCCCGATTAATCAGCATGCATTGTATTTTGTCTTCAAATTTTAGGAGAAGTCATTTTCAAATTTGTGAAGTAAATTTTGAAAAATGAAACTCTAGAGATGAACATTTAAACTATATATAGTTACGGGATTTTGTTCCAATATTGTTTTGAAGGCTTTTGTAATTAATATTTCTCAATCATGAAAAATGATTGACATTAATGACATCCATCAAATCATTGTTGTCGCAAGTATTATGCGCAAGTCCAAATTCTGAAAATTGGACTTCCGGTAAGTGCAATGCTTGCAACGACAAAATGTGTGTGTGATGATATGTGAATGTTTCATTATTTATGAGAATTCCTGGGAAGTTCCAGTAATCATTATTTAATATTATGGTTGGGTTTTGTTTTGTTTTTTTGCGTTTTTGTTTTTTTCCATCATCTCACTCGAAGCATTGATATGTATGTGTTACTTTTTTGAAACTACAAGGGGAAAAAATGGATGATTTGTCTGCATCATGAAATGATACTGTAGATATATTTCTTACTTCTCCATAGTAATCGTACTCGTTATCATTCTTCCCTTGTAGTAAGTAAGTTTGGGTAATCTTCTTGTGCCAACAGAGTCATAATGATAAAATTTCCTTTCCTTTTAATTATTCATTTTCGGTTTAAGTCAAAGGGGAGGTTACTCTGCTGTTTATCCACGCTTAAAAAAAAAAAAAAGAAATTATTCTATCTAATCCGCTCTTTAATGGGGAAAAGGAAAGGGAAGAAAAAAATCCATTCTCAAAATTGTTATATTTCCTACTTCAATAGACTAACCCAAATTTCTTCAGGTTTGCAAGGTTATCTTCAAAGATATTTCTGGGTTGTTTCCCTTTGGCTAATTTTTTTGTTGCCTTCTTTATTGCTGTTGTTATAGATAATGTAAGTAGGATGGTTGCATGATGATTTTATGACAAGAGATGAGAACAAGATGTGTAGACAACAATGATTATTTCCCCCAAATCCCGTCTTTTGCCTGATTTTTATACCACTCACAACATGACTTTGTTCTTATTTGTTTGATTGGTTGTTTGTTTTTTTCTCTTACTTTGAGTGCTAGTCAGACATGACACATTGGTGATGTGCAATATATTTCAATGTATGTTTGAAGATTATAATGCCCACTTTCAAACACCAAACACTTATGCCTTGGACTTGTCTTTACTGTAGTTTTCTTTGTATTCGACTTTACTGTGGATTTTTATTTTATTTTTTATTTATTGAATTTACCCATGTCCACTACTTTGGTGATGTCAGGGTTTTTCTAGACTGCCTTGTAAACAGCCAAAGGTTGTTTTATTGAATTTACCCATGTCCACTACTTAGGTGATTTACATCACTAATATCAGGGTTTTCCATGACTGCCTTGTAAACAGCCAAAGGTTGTTATATTGAATTTACCCATGTCCACTACTTTGGTGATTTACATCACTAATATCAGGGTTTTCCATGACTGCCTTGTAAACAGCCAAAGGTTGTTATATTGAATTCACCCATGTCCACTACTTTGGTGATATCATCAGGGTTTTCCTAGACTGCCTTGTTAACAGCCAAGGGTTGTTGTATTGGATTATACCCATGTCCACTACTTTGGTGATATCAGGGTTTTCCCAGACTGCCTTGTAAACAGTCAAGGGTTGTTGTATTGGATTTTACCCATGTCCACTACTTTGGTGGTATTATCAGGGTTTTCCTAGACTGCCTTGTTAACAGCCAAGGGTTGTATTGAATTTACCCATGTCCACTTATTTGGTGATATCAGGGTTTTCCTAGACTGACTTGTAAACAGCCAAGGGTTGTTGTATTGAATTTTCACATGTCCACTACTTTGGTGATATAATGGTTTTCCTAGACTGCCTTGTAAACAGTCAAGGGTTGTTGTATTGAATTTTACCCATGTCCACTACTTTGGTGATATCAGG
>JASKDV010126076.1:0-14216 GCA_032466395.1 Aegires albopunctatus | reverse complement strand
TAGTTGCAATGAATACCATCATTGACTCTTGTCGCCCATGATTAATATAGTTGCAATGAATACCATCATTGACTCTTAAGTCCTGAAATATATATAAATTAACTTTTGCAGAAAGTAATGAGTATATGGTCTTGCAAGAATGTTGGGACTTTTTTAAGTAGACCATGGGGCATATTGGCTGTCTATTTTAAGGCAGTCAAGGAAAACCCTGAGATCACCTTAGTAGTGGAAATAGGCAACTTCAACACAGCCTGATATCAAACAGTTAATTTAATAACAATTTCATCTTTTTCAGATGGGGACGCGGCGAGCGTGGAAAAGAGTGAAAAAGATAATGAAGACGAGAGGCCTGAGGCTGACCAATTGAGTGAACCATTGAAACAGCTCAAAGTTGAAGATTCCAAAGAAGATAGCGATAGTAAGGAAGAAGGGGGTTCCCCATCTAAGTCATCACCAGAAGAACCAGCAACAAGTCAAGAATAACGCAGACTAATGAAATGTTTCTATCACTGATTATTACTCACCTATAAACAACAGCATAAGTTTATAAGCTATTCACAGCCCACTACCATTGGTATCCAAGGTCAACGAGATGGTGACCACCAAATGGACGCTAAATCTTATGCTCCACATCTTTGGCTTCAGTCGACATGCTGCTCTTTTTGGTGTCTGGGGCTTTAGGAAATTTATTTTAAAGAAAGGGTCATCGCCTTTCCTCATAGCTGCTGTGGTCCATGTCTTACTTAATTTAACTTATGCCTATGAATCCCCCCTTAGGAACATAGGGCCTAGGCAACACTCCTCCATCTGACTGACACTGACACGGTTTTAGGCATGTCAGGGTAACTGAAAGATCCCTCCCCCCAATTATTTCATAAAACCACCTGCTGTCTCTAAGTTGGAAAACGTTAAGCGTAGATGCATCACTGAATTAAGTAGTCTTCTGCGGTCTTCATATGGGCTAGACAATGATATTCGCTTGTCCATTTAATCTTACATGCTTGTAGCTATCATCCACAGGGTTCACACAGGTCCTTATAAGTCATTAAAGTCCTTACGTTGTCAAAACAAAATTAAGGCCCTAAAAATTTATATCGTTGGAACTTCAGGTCCTTAAAAGTCCTTAACTTTTACAATCAAATTAGATGCGTGGAAAATATGAAACCACGAAGCATGAGATAATTTGTTTTAAATTAAACCAGCATCACTTTGTCCTATCATGGGCTTCCAACTGTAATATTCAAGGCAGGGCTGCAAAATTTACGAAGTGTGATCACGCTTACAGTACTTAAATAAAAGCGTGTGCACAATTGCTAGGACTGAAACTCAAGTGAAGAAGAAAATCCTAGCAGTTTAGCTTTACCTTGAAATACGTGTGTGAACCCAGCATCCAACACTTGACACTGGTATCTGTACTCTTGCTTTTTTAACTTGATATTAGAACATGTTCAGGGATGGAACCTCTTCCGTTTTTTTCATGTAGATCAGATGTATTTAAATTTAAGTGTCGTAATTGAAAGTATTGGACATGCTGTCCATGGGTAAAACAGGCGGAAAAATTAATTTTTTTCTTCTTTGAAGCTTGGTTCCCTCCCTGCATGTTACATTTATGGTATTCATACTCCTTGTATCCTTGATCGTACAGTTCAAGCCATTAAAGTCCATTTATATTATGTTGGCCCAGTTTCCTCCTCCCGGCCTTGTTTCCCTATTTCCACATAATTTTTATTTTGTATTTTCAGAGGCCATGGACATTTTTTTCCTATTGTTGGAGTTTTTTTATAATCCAAAATTGTTGATTCCTTGGATCAAGAAAACTACAAGTGGTTGTGCAAGCAGGTATGGATGGATGTGTGCATGTGACGGGGAGAGTATGGATGTGTGTTGTCCGATTTTTCTAAAGAGAAAGCTCTGCGGTTTCTTGTAAACTGCCATATAAATTCTATATTCCACATAACTTAATTCAAATGCTCCATTTGGTTTTATTATGGTCTCCTGAACATTGACTTGAGTCGTGTCAACTAACTTAAAGCGGTCTCTGTGGACTTCTTTTCTCTGTTTCATCTTCTTCTCAATCTTTGCTTGGGTATTTTTACTTTTAATCAGAGAATCCGAAATGGCTAAGATGTTAAAAAAAAAAAAGGAAGGCATAGAATGTTGAAGAATTGGTCATTTTGGTTGGTAATTGATGAAATAGCACAGATGAGGTTTGATGTCATAAATATTTGCATCGGTAGGGTAGGTCTTCAATTGAGTTGCAAACCATCCCAGGTTGTTTTCAGCCACACCCACTCAATGGTACAAATGCACACCATTATATTTACAGACGAAATCCTAGCTGCTGATTCAGTCATTTTATCATTACACTTAAAACACATACGGTAAACATAAGCAGGCTTATCAGACAATCTCAGTATGCTAGAATTAAACTGGTACCATCAAGCATTCAAACCACAATGAATACAATATTGTGTTTAGTTTAGGGAAAGTTCATTGCTCACCGGTGATCGGCAGATAGTGATAGAACTCCGTCACCTCCATCCCGCCCTCTTATTCTCTCTCTTTTTGATTATTTTTCTCTGTTGTTTCGTTCCTGTTTATGACTGCCCAAAGATGTTGACTTTTATCTTGGTAAACGTGGTACTTAGTTAATCATTGTAGGCACTTTAATTAATCACATCAAGGGTTAGTCAACTGGTGTTAGTAGAATTTTACCTATTTTTACTTGTGCTTGGACGGCAAGCTATTTATTGAAAGCAGAATTGAAATTTCATTTAGAAAATATTTTATATTGAGGTGTCTTAAGAGTTAGGAACCATTGTTCACAAAGTGGATGTTAACTTTCTTTTGTTTTGTAGACTATTTTTGGAGCTTTTTAAATTTTTATTATTTATTAGTATTGGATTCTGCGTTGACCATCCTTCCCTGATATTTTCATGTATTGTATTTGTATGTATTTTTGGTTAAGGATTTAATTTGATGATGAAAATTAAGGTTAGGGAATGGGTTAGGTTAGAATAATTTATCAGAGCGACTTGTTTTTGAAATATTTCGCCGTCCATATCCTTATAATTGAGGTTTTTTATCTGAAGAATAGCAATGAAATTCCTTTCAATGGTCTACTGGGAAAATGTTTGCCTTTAGGTCTATTCCCAGGATAGCCTTGAATAAGTTGACTTCATCCACGGTGTAGACAATCTCATGCCGAGGCAGGAATTGAGCCTTTCATCACTCACAATCATCTAGTCGTCGTTTTTCAATTTCATTTATAAAATACTTATAATATGGCTAGATTTATTTTTTCCCTAACCATGACCAAATGTTCAATTATTCAAAAGCTTCAATTTATTTATTTATGACAAATTGTAGCCTACCCATATGCCTTTTTATATTGACTACAGCAGACACACAATGACCACGTATGTATATGTAGTAGTAGTTTTAAGGGTTCATGAATCCATCTCCTGATTTTACGTGACTTGATTACTATTTGGATTCACACCAATGTTGATGAACTGATGAATCCCATGTTGCAATGTGCTTTGAATTTGAAATATTTTGTAAATAGATTTTACCATTGTGCTAAAACAAGCCAAATCATCATCGTTTCTTCTATGACTTTTCACTTCGGTACTTTTGTTCTGTTTTTGTTGATCGGTGTTGTATAGTATTGTAATTGTAGATATACAGTATATTTATTTCTTGATGACTTTTGAAATCTTTCTGAGTGAGAATGCATAAACGGATGAATACTTAATTAACAAGGGCTTTTGACTCATATTCATATCATGGACGCTGACAAACTCACATATTTTTATATTGACCCGAATAAGGTGTAGCGTGAGGATACAGCAGCACGCGCTACAGCGGGAACATCGCTACAGCTGGACTTTACCAGAGTCCCCTTTTATATTACTATGTAAACTCTATTACCTGTGCTCGAATACAGCTGGAGTGATCGAGCGAGCTTTAGTTCTAGTTTATGGTCCTTTGGTGTGGCTTTATGATTGGCCAGGCCATTGATGAGTGAGGCGAAGCAGACAGCAGAGAGAGATGGTGTGGACTGACGTGTTGTTATAGTAAGCTAGGCGAGCTACCCCATAGTCCTAGTCCTAGGCCTAGTCTAGCCCCAAAAAAAAAAGTGAAAAGAGGAGAGCGTCTAGACATGTAGTGTGTTCGGATCCTGGTTGGGCACGATATTGAGTACTTGGGAAAGAAAATTTACATGCATTTCCTCACTGTACAAGTGTACACAGGTGTAAAAAATAAAATAAAATGGGTACCTAGTTATACTCATAGGTAGGGTAGAGGAAATTCTTGTCAGTGTCAGTAAGCTAGAGTTAAGCACACCTCTGTATTCCCCCTGAGGGGTTGAGGAATTTTGGATTGCATTGGCCTGCCAGGGAAACGAAAGTGCATTGACTTAGTACTTAGTGTGGAAGTGGAAACGCGCTATAAATGATAAAAGGCTCTATCTAATTATTTGACACATCAATGCTCTATCATTATCATATCTCTCCACGTAGTGTCATAATAATGTACATGTATGTAGTGTAGTACTAGTAGTAATAATAATAATCTCTCCTTCGTTCTCTTACTTTACTTTGAGAAAAGGTTACATTTCAAAGATCTCACATTGTATGATTTCCCACCAGTCTTCAACAGGAAACAGCAAAATAAAGGATACACTACACTTGTACTTGTACAATAATAATAATAATACTGTGCATGTACATGTAGTAATATTAATATATCCAGAGTTGCCACATTGTCCTCATTTGCTCTTCATATTGCCGTAGTTTGAATCCAATACGCAGAATAGTTCTCTTTATATATCATCCATAGCCCTCAGATGTCCACCATGGACTTGAACATTTTTTAAAAACATTTTCTTTTCTCCCTGCCTTCCAATGTCCAATTTTCAAATACCTTCCCTTCATTAGGCTTAGGCTTCTGTTGTTACTTCTTTCTACTGTCATCCCAGAGTATGACAGAAACCAAAAGGAGAGTACTGTAACTGTAAGAACTTGTAATCACTTGCCAGCCATACTTTAGTTAAAAGAAGCCTGAAGTGTGTAGGCCATGAATAGAAAAACCATTGATGGCATCATTGCTAAGGAAATATAGACACTCCAAAAAAGGGAAGACCATGACCATCATTAACCTTCATTGATAACATCAAAGATCAGATTCAGTGGACTGAGAAAATGGGGTGCAGAAGAGCAGAAACCGAGAAGTGAGAAGCCTGACTGGAATCAAGTTGCATAGATATCAAGTTCAGTAGCTGACGTCGGCCCCGATGACACTGACAGGTGACCGTCAACTCGAATAATAATAAAAGAAGGGGAAAAAGAATTTAGTGACCAATGATAACATCTTTAGCTGATTGCATAATAACAGTGCTTATGTGTGGACCATTTTTTTTATTTCAATGGTCACGTCCTCACTTCGGACTACATCAGGGGTGCTCAACCTTTATTGACGTGGGATCTACTTTTACATTTCCCAGCCTTTGATTTGGAGATCTACCACTGACTACCAGTCTGGCAAAGCTATGACTAGTATGACTATGACTATGACTATGAAACAATAGAAATAAAAAACGAACCTATGCTGGTGTGCGATCTATCGGCATTATCCACTTATTAAGTCTTTAACTAAAGGAAGAAAAAACTAACAAAAACCCGCCAAATTCAAGAAAAACGAACCGCCAAAATATAAAGACAAATAGAAAAAATAACCTTGTGGTTGTGACCTACAATCATCCTCCAATCGACTGCCAAGCACTAGAAGTAGAAGAGAAGATCGACTGGTACTGTGGTACTGGTACTGGTTGGTATATTATCATGATCGACTGCTTGAGCACCCCTGCACTAGACCAGACCAATGTTGTGGCAAGCCTGGATTATTTTCAATTATACATGTACTGTAACTGTGTAATTACAATATAAATGTAGTAGTAGTGATAGTAAGTCATACTTCAAATACAAGAAATCAGATTTTTCTCTTCACATAACGATGAATTTTAATTTATTATTATTTACCTGCATATATGTTTTACATACGTATACGTATGGGCTAAAGATAAACTTATACAATGTACGTACACCGAGTCAATCAAAACAAGGTGACATTGACAATACTGTTGTAATGACTGACGATATAAAACATTGAATAATAATTACCAAAGAGTTTTGCAAGGAAAATCATACTTGACACATTTGATTCTAAAATTAATTAATAATAATACATTGTAATTGTAATGTAATGTAGGACTATACTGCAGGGCATAGGCAAAGCGACGATCTCCAAAAACTAGTTTTGGCATCTTTTTGTTTCATTCGGCTTACCATACCCATTTAAATTTTATTTATCATGAGTCAAAAGCAGAGTGGCGTATCTCTCCATTAGAAATGGTATTTTAGAATATTTAAATGTTTTGAAGTACAGTGCAGTCCACATACATAAGATAAACTCGCGATAAATTCTCGCTTAAAATAAACTTTTCGTCCGGTCCCGATTTGTTCCTTATATAAGCCAACTAATCAAAGTCAGGTTTAGATAAACTTAAATCGATCTTGATCCGCTTAAAATAAACTTTTCTCTGCCACAGTGGCATTTTACTCCACCCCTATGCATCAACCCTGGCCCTTATACTTATATTATCAGATGTATGCATGCAGGACCGTTTCACACTGGGTCACCTTTGCTGTCCGCACCACGATTGGACCGGGAGAGAGGGGCAAGGGTTGCACACGCACGAAGCATCTGTGCCAACACGATACTCTGTATCCCCTTCTCTCTTTCTTTGTCTAGCCTAGCTCAATCGTGCCAAGGCTACGCCTGCGTGCTCAGCCTACATGTGTATAGTAGGCCTACATGTACTGTGTTACACTTACATTTCATTCTTCACTCTACGACGATTGACAGTTTGAATCTCAGTTTTAGTAGGCTACATCTAGATTTACGCTAGTCTATCGCAAAACGAGCCTATGACTATAGCATAGAAAAAATGAGTCACAAGAAGACAACCTTGAGCCTGGAAACCAAAATGCAGCTTCTCAAGTCTCAAGGATGTGGATGGCAAGTCAACGAAGCAGAATGAAATTGACGTGAAATACGGGGTGTTGAAAGGCACCGTGTCTGTTCTCATTTTCAATTGAGAGTTTGTTTCCCTTGAAAATGGATAAGATAACCTTTTTTTCTGGTCCCAAGGAGTTTATCTTAAGCGGACTGCACTGTAATAACAACAGGAAAGCATTATTTACTTTTAGACAGGAGCAATTATCATGAAAGCTGTTTTTTTTTTTTTCATTTTTCCCAGAATTGAAAATAGTAGCGATACGTGGGTTTAACTTTGCATGGCAGTACGGATTGATAGGGGAAAGGGTTACATTTAAATCTGTGATAAATCAACAGCATGATGGTTGATTAACTAACTGCATGTATAATACTAAGTCTAAGTATAGATAAAGCGACCATTGAAATTCAATGAAAAAATGGTGAGGACAAAAATTACACATCTGAACTAAACATTAGAATTATAACATTATTGTAAGTGTAAAACCTTCACAACCTTGATTTTTGTGTCCATGTTGTTTGAAGATGGTTTCAATTTCAAAACATTTGAGTGTACTTTCTGAATTGTTCTTTTTTTTTTGTTTTTTTATTTTTTGTAAACAAATAAAAATAGTGGTGGTGGTAATATAATAGAGGTGGAGGTGGCAGGTTCGTTCCCCTATGCATCGCTAGATTTTTTTCGTTTCTTTCCTTCTAATGATTCTTGTCTTTGTCTCTAAGGGGTTATTTCATATTCTTAATGATATAATACTAACTCAATCTATCTACATTTGGTATTATTTATTAACGGGGTTTTTTTCATGCGCAATTCTCTGATATATCATAAACATACAGAAACTTAAATGATTTTAAAATTTAGTTTTGTGGGTGGTTCAAGTTCAAGGGAGCATATTTTACACCTGGTAAGTGTTTTGTTAATTCATGGCATCATATTAGGCATAATTGAATAATTTGAAGTCATAATTTGAAGGGACCTATTAATAGGGGGGAGCGGATAGCTCAGTGGTTAATGTGCTCAACTACCATGCCAAAGGTCCCTGGTTCAAACCCGTGCAGGCTTGAATTTGAAATGCAAAATTTTTTCGGGTTCCCTTCTGTCCCCTTATCCTTAAGTTGCGGACTATAATATCGGAGGTCCCATGTGTATATGTAGTAATAAACTGTTTCCATTACAAGGGAGTCTAGGATCGGATAACCCTGATATCACCAAAGTAGTGGACATGGGTAAAATTTAATACAACTTGTCAACCTATTAATACTAGTAACAAAGACTGACTTGTTAATATTATTAATATATATAACATAAAAATAGTAAAAGAAATCAGTAAAATGCCTAGACTTGCAACTAAGCGGTCAAAATTCTGCCAGCCAGGTGGCCTGGGTCTGACAATATTGATCAAAGTCAACAAAGATTAATGACACGTATTTCGAATTTGGATAATTCAAAGTCATCACCATATCCCAAGAAATTCGACTGAAGCGGGTTCTACTGCATTGTTTTCTACACTATTAATTAATCCATAGTTGCCAACCAGTAGGATATAATCATACTAAGCTGACTACGCACGATTTGACCAAAGCAAAAAAAGCGATTGATACTCTTATTGATTTCTTCTTGGGTAAAAAATTCTGCACCGGTCACTTCCTCCCCCATTTTCAAGCTGTCCAGCTTGCTGAGTCGTTGAGTAATTTCAGGTCTAAACCGAAAACCCATTATTCTATTACTTATGCCTGAATTAAGGCTGAAAGTGATAGAGCTAAATAACTTAGTAAATTGTATGCATGTACTATGTACGTCTATTTTTGCTATTATATCCTATGTACTGCGCTTTGAGCTCTCGAGGGAGGGGGGGGGGAAAGCACATTATAAATATTGTTTATTATTATTACTAGGCTGGGAACAGCCATGATCAAGATGGGGCAACTTCAATATTACCAATGCCGATGTTTCTTATTTATTGCTACAGAGATTTTTCCTCTTGGGAAAATGGGTGTTGTTAGCATAAAACATCGCAGAAAGTACGATTTTGGTTTCTGAAAGTTGGCAGCTATGATTGATCAACAGGATAAATGAAAATATTTTACCCAGAACATTGCTTGAGTGTGAAGGCCGTAGAAGAAACAAAGCTGCCAAAACTACTGCAAGAAAATACATTATCGATTTCATTATTATACATTTTCACAAATTATGAACAAAATCTCAATAAAATACTTTGACAGATAAAGGAATGTAATTAACATACACATATATAATTATATATATGGACACAAACATTTTGATATTATTTTTGTCTCAATGAAAATTTATACATGTATGATATGATACAAAATAAATAAAAGTTTTCAATTTCAGGGAATTTAAAAAGAATAATAAATTGTGAAAAAGTTAAATTATCATTGTAAAGCAAAAGAATTTAAACTGTTTGCAATGTTGAGGGTGCACAATTTTCATTTTTAATATCAATAATATCATACAGACATTAATTATTAATTAAAAATTTCTTTAACTAATTCACAAGTTCAATCATCAAATTAGTTATAGATACAACTTTATTATAACATAAATGATTCTTTTCCATTTTAGAATATTTCTGGTCATCGTCATAATACACAGTCTGAGTCATGGGCAAAATAAACGATCCACTCATCTCAGTATTATATTGTCCTATCTCATTTTTAGATAATACTAAAAAGACACGATCTCATGCAGACAATTAGCATGATATTCTTGAAATTATCGGCCATATCTTTATCATACTTTTGTCATTGATTGTATTGTCACAGAAATCGGCAAACAAATAAATACATGTAGAATATTGCTTATTTCAGTTTCATTTCTAGCAAGGCAATTTTCTATACTTTAAATACGATCAAGACTAAATGACACAAACACATATATTTTTAAAAAAATTGGACAGAGATGCTAATTGTACACATAAATATATGGTCATCATTTCTCATTTTTGTTAAATTTGGATAGACCTGATGATAACTATAATGATGATATAGCAAGTATTATATTTCTACACTTTTGGGAATCATTGATGTTCTTTTCAACTTGATATTTTCCAATAGACGATAACATCATTGTTGACTTTGAAGGTTAGTTTAAAGTCCATGCCATACAAATACATGTATCTTCATCAGATGTGACCTATTTCTTTGGAATGAACAATGATGAGGTCAAGATTTACGGTTGTTTAGAAAGTTAAGAAAGTCTAAATCCATGATTCGATGGAAATCATATTTTAACTTTAAACCGCTATAGATTAGTAGAATCAGAAGAATCCATTTCCCGTTTGCATCCAAAATGCAGAATATTTCTCTTTACACTTCATAAACATACTGGGATGCAAACGGCAACCATGCGACCTTATGTTTCCACTTAAAAGAAACGGGTCATATTGCAACAACAATAATTCATTTTTTTTTCCTATCATCTTCTTCTTCAGTTTAAATAACAACTTACAGTGTTCTAGTAACAAATACCACTTCTCAACAACTTTCTATCCAATGCACTCCCTAATGCTATTTCAATTTCTTACTTGAGACCGTCCATCTCCTTTTAAGTCTTCCTTTGAACTTTCCTTCTGTTTCAAACCACATCCATTGCAATCACTCCCATTTGGACAAATTCACATATTCGTCTTCTCTTCCCTTCACTCGCCCTTACCATCAAAGTTTTTGCATGATTTCATGGGATAAAAAAAATCCAATACAGAACAGTGACCGCAATTTGGTAACATCACACCATACAATGATAATAAAGTTTCATAAAACAAATCATAGAACAACAAAAGTTTCTAAAAATAGAGATCACATGACAGCACTAGCCTCCATCTCATTATCACCGGACTGGATGGGGGGAATGACTGTTGGAATCAATTCGCCTCGTAAAAATTTGTCTACAAACTCGGTGGTTATTTTTGGGTTGATTTTGACCTCAGGACAGATGTAGACGTTTTGTTCCGGGCTGTCAAGGACAATCAGTAAGGGACAGGTGTCGTCAAGGTCGGCAAAATCTCTGACGGTGTCTGAGAAATCATCCTGAAGGGAAAAAAAGTATAAGAGGTAAAGTAAGAATTGGTGTGACACTTCCTTTTGTAACCATAGACATAGAAGAGTACCGTGTCTCTAATTCACTCTAAATACAATCATCACAAAGCACCGTGTCTCTAATTCTCTCTAAATACAATCATCACAAAGCACCGTGTCTCTAATTCTCTCAGTCTAAATACAATCATCACAAAGTACCGTGTCTCTAATTCTCTCTAAATACAATCATCACAAAGTACCGTGTCTCTAGTTCTCTCTAAATACAATCATCACAAAGTACCATGTCTCTAGTTCTCTCTAAATACAATCATCACAAACTTAGATGATATCAAACAGGAAACTTTTATTTTTAAGTCTAAACATAGGCCTACATAATAAAAACAAGCCCAGTACAAGCCAACATTGGAGGCTTATTCATTGTTATAATTTTAATGGAACAAAAAAAAAATATTTAGAGATTATTATCCATTATTATTATTATTTATCTATTTATTAAAAAAGAAGAAGAAGAAAACAAAAACCACCCCAAAAAATGCCAGAAATAATTATAACAAGACAATAAACTTGTTACTATTTTTAAATTATATGTTGATACATTATGTATGATGTTCATAATCAGGCTCAGAAGTCTGCTATAAACCATATAGTCAGACTCCGCTTACCTCCATGGCAACGTAAAAGAAGAGCTCTCTATCCTCTCCCTTGGAGGCTTCTCTTAACGCCGATTCATGAAGAGCTAGTCGGCCTTGTTCTACACCTGTCTCTGTACCATCTAGGGATAATAATAATAATAATAATAATAATAATAATAATAATAAAAATAATAAAAACAACATCAATAAAAATAGAAATTAAAAGACAATAATAATAAAAATTCCACTTTATTTACCCCAGATGGGAAATTATCATTTGATATTTACCGCCATTGAGCGTCAGACATAAAAACAGCCCTGCAACGTAGGCAATTTGTGTAAATAACCTTGCCCAAGAGTTAACCACAGTGACTCTAATGAGATTCGAACCTGCCACCTTTCGCTTAACCGTTTGGCCACCATGTCGCGTAATAATAATAATAATAATAATAAAGGTAATAATAATAATAATAATGATATAATAATTATAATAAATATATTAATAGTAATGATAATAATAATAGTGATAATAATAATAATAGTAATGGTAATAATAATAAAAATAATAGCAATAATAATAATAATAATAACAATATAATAACAATAATAATATTAATAATAATAATAATAATAATAATAAAAATAATAATAATGGTAATCATATAACAATAAGAGTAACTTTCCAACATATACTAGCTATACAAATCCAAACGCGGCAACCTAAAAATATAGCAAAAATGTAACAAATATTTAATAATAATAATAATAACAATAATAATAATAATAATAATAATAATAATAATAATAATAATAATAATAGATCGTTCTTATGTAGCACCTTACCCTGTAATTCACAATTTTAAAGTAGAAAATTGACTTTTTCTTTTCTCTTTTTATAAAAAACTATTTTGAATTACTGTGTGTTAGTGATGGGCATTGAGAGGCAGTCATTCTAAACCTTATGCAATTCAGGGGACGTCACACTCATTTCGTCCTCCATCCAAATCAACCATCTTATTAATCATTATCATCTTTGATCATATTGAAAAAAATACGCCAGAACTTTCCTATTTTCATTACAAAAGTCCTCAAAGAGGATTTCCTCACCAGTAAACAAAACCACGCAGATGTTCTCGTTGAGTTTCAGGGATGAGGTAGATGTCAAATCTTCCACTGGTTTGGGATGCCACGGAAAATCCTGAAATAGCAAAACGATAATGGATGATAATGTGTGTACGAGAGAAAAGATTCATGAATCCATTAATTTTGTTTTGTTATGAATTTACCCATTACCACTACTTTAGTAATATCACAAAGTGAAAGGAGGACAGTATCAGGAAATAAAGATATAAATTCCCAACAATAATGTGTAAGACAGATTAACTATGATGTTTTGGGTAAAGCCCTTTGTCAGACAATGAAACACAACACGTACAAAACAAAAATTACAATATTTACTTAATGAAATGCGAAGGGAAAGGGTGAGAGACAGAAAGTTAGATATGGAGGCCCGAACGATAAGGGAGAAAGGAGAAAAAATAAATATAAATAAATAATAAATGAAAAAGTGAGGAAACCAGAAAGTAAGAATGAAATAAATAAATGAGGAGAAAAAGGAGAAATGTAAATAAATTTACAGCTGTCCTTCATTAACTTTTTGCTATTCCAACAATGGCTTATCTTTATATTTAGCGATATAATAAGTCAGGCCTTATAAACAGCAACAGTTTCTCTTTTGTGGGATCTTAGTTTCTTACAGATTACAGTCCGTCTCAGATAGGACTTGGCAATTGTTTTATCCAGGCAATTTAAGGATTGAGAGCAGAAGGAAATTTAAAAAAACTGGGTTTCAAAGCCTGCATAGTTTTGATCCAGGGACCTTTGGCTTGACAGGTGAGTGCCTCACCAATTGAGCTATCCACTCCCCCATTAGTGTTTCAAGGTTTTCTCACAAGCCTTTTTTAATGCACTATCATCACCACCTTGAGGAGCATATAGATGAGCACACTTGATTCACTCTAGCAACTGGGTCTGTCGTCCAAAACCAGTAGTACATTGTATTCGCTTTTACATCTGAATACATTTGTACCAGTCTAACAATCTTTCTAGGGTGTTTTCCATGCTGCAGTTTAGTATCAATTCCATGGACAGAAACATTACTGCTATGACTATGATGCTATGCCTCCCTCGCTCTCCAGCAAATTATCCTCCCCTCCTCTGAGGGGACAAAGACAATTGACAGATGGGATAATGCCTACAGAGTTGAAGTCTGATGAAAGACACTTTTCTCTATCACACTGACACTACCTTTTAAAAAAAATAATAAAAAAATTCCACTTTATTCACCCCCGAAGGGAAATTTGTCTTTTGGTATTTACCTTCACCGAGCGTCAGCCGTAAGAACAGCGCCGCAAACGTAGGCAATTCGTGTAAATAACCTTGCCCAAG